>CM008284.1:30733328-30747559 GCA_002319775.1 Fagopyrum tataricum
CATGCAAATTAACAACTTAGGTGATCAAACTAAGTAGAAAATAAACATGCAAACTAAGTTAAATACAAGGAATATAACACAAAATATATTGAATAAAACTTCTATATAAAAAGAACTTACAACCACTTTATAATGCAGCTTCAATCCACCCAATGTAGCCAAGGGAGTTTAGAAACTCATTACAAAGAACACTATGAATATAGAGGTTTTTGTGTGGAAAATGAGATGAAAATACCTATAGCAAGGGCTCTATTTATACTACAAAATGCATTAAAAAGGAGTAAAGAGGTTGTGCTAACAGCCACCATTAAGGGTGAATTAAAGTGGTTGCAGACAGCCACAATAATGTCCTTAAAGTCGTCGAAAACAGCCGAGTAAAAGTCTCTGACGCTAACCCGCACCCGCGGCCAAGGGCGCCGCGGGGGCGGTTTAGGCAAAAACGTTCCAACTTCTTCTTGGCCGCGGGGCGGCTCGTCATACCCGCGGGGGCGGGTCCTTGAATGCTCTTGAAACGTCTGACTCTTTAAACTTCGTAACGCTTCTGGTGAGAATCCGCAGGGGCGGCCCAGAGTTACCGCGGGGGCTGTGACACTGGATCTTCGGCTTCACAAAGCCGTGGCATGGCCGTAGGCAAGGGCGCTGGGGCGCCGTCTTCGCTTCGTCCAGGCTGGGTCACGCAGGGGCGGACAGGGTTGGCCGGGGGCGACAGGGTGCCGGGGGGCGGACAGGGTTGGCCGCGGGGCGGTGACATGTCTCTTCATGGCCGCGGGCGAAGACGCGGCTGCGGCTCTCGGTGGTGGTCTTCATGGTTGACACCGCAGGGGCGGACTGGAGAGTCCGCGGGGGCGGTGACAGGCTTGTCTTGCGCCGGGCGTTGACGCAGGCAGCGGCACTCATCTGTGTTGTCACCGCGGGGGCGGACAGAGGATGCCGCGGGGGCGGTGACAAGTTGTCTTCGGTCGCTGGTGAAGCCGCTGGCTGCGGCGCTGGAAATGAGTGTCACCGCTGGGGTGGTGACACTGCTCCGCGGGGGCGGTGTGCACCAGAATCTGAACTTCGATGATTTTCTTCAACTCCTAAGTATTGCTAATACCTTCTTTTGCTTCAACTTGAATCTTTTATCTGGATCACAGTATTAGCAATATAAACTGACTCAAAAACATAAAAACGACTCTAAAAGCTACCTAAAATGATAGTGATTCCATCACCTATCAAACTCCCCCATACTTAGACTCTTTACTCGTCCCGAGTAAACAACACATCAAACAATTCAGCTTACAAGCCTCAAGAAGTATGGCGTAGTATAAAAGATGAGGAACAAAAGAGAAAAAAATAAGCAAAGAAAATGAGAGAAAAGAAAAAGAAAAGAGAAGGAAATATGAGAAAATGTGAGAAAAACTACTATCCTTATTGCTCCAAGAGTGACCTACCCGGACATCCTCCTTATGACTCCCCTTCTTATGTTGCCAACGCCGGAAGGAGAACCTACACTCGATATCGCTCATTTTGTCAAGGAGCCCTTTCGGGTTTTCACCTTGCCACTCTTATTTTTTTTTTTTTCATTGATGATCTCACCAAAAGTCTCACCTCCCTCAAGTCCAATTTTGCACCAACCTAGAGTTGGTCGGACTACCTTCTTTTTACCTAAACCGCCCTTTCGGGTTTTCGGTTTATCCAAGGATTTCCTTGCCTTTTTCTCAATTGTTTTGGCTTTTTCTCTCTTTTTTTTTTTTTTTTCTTTTGAAATGAATTACAAAGATGAATTTAAATCAAATTCAAATGACTAGAAAAATTAAACAAACTTAAAAAAACATACATGATAAATACCCTCCCCCATACTTGAAGAACGCTTTGCCCTCAAAGTGTGAAAATGAAAGCAAAGATAATAAATGGAGAAGGGCAAGAGATGTGGCTCACTAGTGGGATGGTCCGGCTGGACCATCCGGACCGTGCTCCGGAGGATACGGGAAGTGGCTGAAAAAGTGCTCCTGACGCTGGTACAAGCCGTCAAGGCGGGCCTACTGTGCGTCCATCCTCGCCGCGTAAGAGGTCTCAAAGTTGGCTTGCCAAGCCAACTGCTGAGCCTCCATCCTCCTCTCAAAATCTGCCTGCCACGCCTGCTGCTACTCGAGCAAAGTCGTCTGGTAGCCGGTCTGCCACTGCTGATGCTGCGTGGTCAGAGCCGCCATCTGAGCGAGCAGGCTGGCGTGAGCGGGGTCATCCTCTGCCGATTGTATGTTCTCTCGATTTCTGGATCAAAAGAGGCAAATTCTATGTTAGTAGCACGGGTTTGAACCATGAAAATGGTCCAAACCAATAATCAATAATCAAAAGTACAATAAAAACATAAATAAAACTCCCCGGCAACGGCGCCAAGTTTGACAAGGCTTATTTCCTAAGGTCGTTATTATAAGCTTATCAAGTTAAATCCGAACTTAATACTAACCAATGTATAGTGATTAAGTAAGGGTCGAACCCAAGGGAGTTGAACAAGTTTCTATTCAATTTTAGTTATTGATTTGGTAACAAAGAGGGGGGGGGGGGGGGGGGGGGGGGGGGGGGGGGATTTGGATTGTTTAAAACAAGACAAAGACAATTATAATGTTGGTGAAAACAAGATTGATTTAAGAACTACACTAGGTAGGATCTTAGCATACATATAAATTGGTTTGTTCTTTTTAGAAGTATTCAATATTTGTTCTCATCTTGATCGTATTTATGCATTAAGCCAACCGACATTAACACAACTTAACTAGTTTATTAATCCGTAAACCTACAAGATTAAACCACTAATTAGCATTCTACCAAAGATAAAGAGATACATAAAAGATAAACAACCCGTTAATCTTATTATGTAGTTAAATTCCTTTCCCTTAAATAATCACAACCAGTTTTTACCTAAGGGTTTGCTACTAGATTAAGGACCCGAACCCGGAATCAATTAATCCTAGCCTTTTGCATGCAATTATACAACTTAGGTGATCAAACTAAGTAGAAAATAAACATGCAAACTAAGTTAAATACAAGGAATATAACACAAAATATATTGAATAAAACTTCTATTTAAAAAGAACTTGCAACCACTTTATAATGCAGCTTCAATCCACCCAATGTAGCCAAGGGAGTTTAGAAACTCATTACAAAGAACACTATGAATATAGAGGTTTTTGTGTGGAAAATGAGATGAAAATACCTATAGCCAAGGGCTCTATTTATACTACAAAATGCATTAAAAAGGAGTAAAGAGGTTGTGCTAACAGCCACCATTAAGGGTGAATTAAAGTGGTTGCAAACAGCCACAATAATATCCTTAAAGTCTTCGAAAACAGCCGAGTAAAAGTCTCTGACGCTAACCCGCACCCGCGGCCAAGGGCGCCGCGGGGGCGGTTTAGGCAAAAACGTTCCAACTTCTTCTTGGCCGCGGGGGCGGCTCGTCATACCCGCGGGGGCGGGTCCTTGAATGCTCTTGAAACGTCGGACTCTTTAACTTCGTAACGCTTCTGGTGAGAATCCGCAGGGGCGGCCCAGAGTTACCGCGGGGGCGGTGACACTGGATCTTCGGCTTCACAAGGCCGTTGGCATGGCTGCAGGCAAGGGCGCTAGGGCGCCGTCTTCGCTTCGTCAAGCTGGGTCACCGCAGGGGCGGACAGGGTTGGCCGCGGGGGCGGTGACATGTCTCTTCATGGCCGCGGGCGAAGACGCGGCTGCGGCTCTCGGTGGTGGTCTTCATGGTTGACACCGCAGGGGCGGACTGGAGAGTCCGCGGGGGCGGTGACAGGCTTGTCTTGGCCGCGGGCGTTGACGCAGGCAGCGGCACTCATCTGTGTTGTCACCGCGGGGGCGGACAGAGGATGCCGCGGGGCGGTGACAAGTTGTCTTCGGTCGCTGGTGAAGCCGCTGGCTGCGGCGCTGGAAATGAGTGTCACCGCTGGGGTGGTGACACTGCTCCGCGGGGGCGGTGTGCACCAGAATCTGAACTTCGATGATTTTCTTCAACTCCTAAGTATTGCTAATACCTTCTTTTGCTTCAATTTGAATCTTTTATCTAGATCACAATATTAGCAATATAAACCGACTCAAAAACATAAAAATGACTCTAAAAGCTACCTAAAATGATAGTGATTCCATCACCTATCAAACTCCCCATACTTAGACTCTTTACTCGTCCCGAGTAAACAACACATCAAACAATTCAGCTTACAAGCCTCAGGAAGTATGGCGTAGTATAAAAGATGAGGAACAAAAGAGAAAAAATAAGCAAAGAAAATGAGAGAAAAGAAAAAGAAAAGAGAAGGAAATATCAGGAAATGTGAGAAAAACTACCATCCTTATTGCTCCAAGAGTGACCTACCCGGACATCCTCCTTATGACTCCCCTTCTTATGTTGCCAACGCCGGAAGGAGAACCTACACTCGATATCGCTCATTTTGCCAAGGAGCCCTTTCGGGTTTTCACCTTGCCACTCTTCTTTTTTTTTTTTTCTTTCATTGATGATCTCACCAAAAGTATCACCTCCCTCAAGTCCAATTTTGCACCAACCGAGAATTGGTCGGACTACCTTCTTTTTACCTAAAACCGCCCTTTCGGGTTTTCGGTTTATCCAAGGATTTTTTTCCTTTTTCTCAATTCTTTTGGCTTTTTCTCTCTCTTTTTTTTTTTTTTCTTTTTGAAATGAATTACAAAGCTGAATTTAAATCAAATTCAAATGACTAGAAAAATTAAACAAACTTAAAAAAACATACATGATAAATACCCTCCCCCATACTTGAAGAACGCTTTGCCCTCAAAGTGTGAAAATGAAAGCAAAGATAATAAATGGAGAAGGGCAAGAGATGTGGCTCACTGGTGGGATGGTCCGGCTGGACCCTCCGGACCGTGCTCCGGAGGATACGGGAAGTGGCTGAAAAAGTGCTCCTGACGCTGGTACAAGCCGTCAAGGCGGGCCTACTGTGCGTCCATCCTCGCCGCGTAAGAGGTCTCAAAGTTGGCTTGCCAAGCCAACTGCTGAGCCTCCATCCTCCTCTCAAAATCTGCCTGCCACTCCTGCTGCTGCTCGAGCATAGTCGTCTGGTAGCCGGTCTGCCACTGCTGATGTTGCGTGGTCAGAGCCGCCATCTGAGCGGGCAGGCTGGCGTGAGCGGGGTCATCCTCTGCCGATTGTATGTTCTCTCGATTTCTGGATCAAAAGAGGCAAATTCTATGTTAGTAGCACGGGTTTGAACCATGAAAATGGTCCAAACCAATAATCAATAATCAAAAGTACAATAAAAACTTAAATAAAACTCCCCGGCAACGGCGCCAAATTTGACAAGGCTTATTTCCTAAGGTCGTTATTATAAGCTTATCAAGTTAAATCCGAACTTAATACTAACCAATATATAGTGATTAAGTAAGGGTCGAACCCAAGGGAGTTGAACAAGTTTCTATTCAATTTTAGTTATTGATTTGGTAACAAAGAGGGGGGGGGGGGATTTGGATTGTTTAAAACAAGACAAAGACAATTATAATGTTGGTGAAAACAAGATTGATTTAAGAACTACACTAGGTAGGATCTTAGCATACATATAAATTGGTTGGTTCTTTTTAGAATTATTCAATATTTGTTCTCATCTTGATCCTATTTATGCATTAAGCCAACCGGCATTAACACAACTTAACTAGTTTATTAATCCGTAAACCTACAAGATTAAACCACTAATTAGCATTCTACCAAAGATAAAGAGATACATAAAAGATAAACAACCCGTTAATCTTATTATGTAGTTAAGTTCCTTTCCCTTAAATAATCACAACCAGTTTTTACCTAAGGGTTTGCTACTAGATTAAGGACCCGAACCCGGAATCAATTAATCCTAGCCTTTTGCATGCAATTATACAACTTAGGTGATCAAACTAAGTAGAAAATAAACATGCAAACTAAGTTAAATACAAGGAATATAACACAAAATATATTGAATAAAACTTCTATTTAAAAAGAACTTACAACCACTTTATAATGCAGCTTCAATCCACCCAATGTAGCCAAGGGAGTTTAGAAACTCATTACAAAGAACACTATGAATATAGAGGTTTTTGTGTGGAAAATGAGATGAAAATACCTATAGCCAAGGGCTCTATTTATACTACAAAATGCATTAAAAAGGAGTAAAGAGGTTGTGCTAACAGCCACCATTAAGGGTGAATTAAAGTGGTTGCAGACAGCCACAATAATGTCCTTAAAGTCGTCGAAAACAGCCGAGTAAAAGTCTCTGACGCTAACCCGCACCCGCGGCCAAGGGCGCCGCGGGGGCGGTTTAGGCAAAAACGTTCCAACTTCTTCTTGGCCGCGGGGGCGGCTCGTCATACCCGCGGGGGCGGGTCCTTGAATGCTCTTGAAACGTCTGACTCTTTAACTTCGTAACGCTTCTGGTGAGAATCCGCAGGGGCGGCCAGAGTTACCGCGGGGACTGTGACACTGGATCTTCGGCTTCACAAGGCCGCTGGCATGGCCGTAGGCAAGGGCGCTGGGGCGCCGTCTTCGCTTCGTCAGGCTGGGTCACCGCCAGGGGCGGACAGGGTTGGCCGCGGGGGCGGTGACATGTCTCTTCATGGCCGCGGGCCGAAGACGTGGCTGCCGGCTCTCGTTGGTGGTCTTCATGGTTGACACTGCAGGGCGGACTGGAGAGTCCGCGGGGGCGGTGACAGGCTTGTCTTGGCCGCGGGCGTTGACGCAGGCAGCGGCACTCATCTGTGTTGTCACCGCGGGGGCGGACAGAGGATGCCGCGGGGGCGGTGACAAGTTGTCTTCGGTCGCTGGTGAAGCCGCTGGCTGCGGCGCTGGAAATGCGTGTCACCGCTGGGGTGGTGACACTGCTCCGCGGGGGCGGTGTGCACCAGAATCTGAACTTCGATGATTTTCTTCAACTCCTAAGTATTGCTAATACCTTCTTTTGCTTCAATTTGAATCTTTTATCTGGATCACAGTATTAGCAATATAAACTGACTCAAAAACATAAAAACGACTCTAAAAGCTACCTAAAATGATAGTGATTCCATCACCTATCAAGCATTCTCTCACACCTCGGGACAACAGACCAAGAAGAGTTCCACGTAGACAATTGATACCTAAAGGCCATAAGTTTAAGCTTGGCAACACTAAGTAATCAAGCATAAATACAGATCCCCTATTCTTGAGAGGAGACGTCAGCTTGTATAGTAATAGATTCCAACAAAAGACATTAGACCAACCTGTATTTGGTAGAATGAGTCCTTGTGTTCGGTTATGAAGTCTTGAGCAAGATTCAAAACAAAGGCGGATTGATCCATTCGAATGTCCTTTACGCCAAGACCATTTTCTTTCCAAATTAATCAACCATTTAATTTCAGAAATAAAATTAACATTAATTTGTAGAAGCTTAAGGAGAATAGACCAGAGCTCACAAAAAATTTTTTCATATAAGTATTCCTTTTTTCATTGATGTCATTAGCTTTAGAGAAAAGCACAATGAAGCCAAAGCACTCTTTAACAAGAAAAAGAGTCCAGATAAAAAAACCATGGCATACACCCCATATCCCTCATTCCAATGACAACACCAATTCAAATGTTCAAAATTGTTCATCTTTAACTGAATAAAAACCCACTAACGAGATTCCTAAGAGTTTGATTTTTTCTATTCTAGGAACAACTGAACCCAAGGGATACAACCGCCCCCTGACAAGTGCAATATCTGCAAACCATAAATTCCAATCTGCGAGCCTGCATGATTTTTGGTTCAAACAACATAAACGTCCTAGACAGGATGGACAAGAAGAGATTCAAAAGCAAAGATCCGAATTTAGTGTTCATTCTTATGAATTTAGCAATTCCAGATAGTGTTTCAAAAGCAAAGAGATTCGCAGTCTTGATTGAAGAAGTATTTATCATATCAAGTTTACCGGTCAAATTAAACACCAATGCCACTAATGATATCCACTGCCTGAGCGAGACAGCGATCCACTGAGTCAGGCCACTCCAAGTCGGGAAGAGGAAAATAAATTTCATTATAATGATTAGCATTCTTGTGCATACTTTCATTCAACCTAGAGATTAAACCAACAAAATTAATACACATAGAACCCCATATGAGTCTTAAGAAACGGCAAAACAGCTAATAAAAGCCAATACATGCCAAAACACATTTGAATATGTTAGAAAAGCATGATAAAAGCTACAAGGTTTATTTCCTAATTGTGTGCAGGTTAGCTTAAACAAGTTAATAATATAATTCCAGTTAGTATTATCAATTTCCAGATTGCATTTCCTTAACACCAAATTTGTGTACAAGAGAAACTAGTGGACAAGGCCACAAATTTAAATCTATTCGAAATGTTGGTCACCATCCGCACGAAGTCAAGCAATAATAACGAGTTATTATGGAAATCTAGATTCAAAGGTGGACATAAAGCTTCATCATATATCTTTTCTTTCATTTCACAAAAGTCACGTTTAATTTTGTAGATATAACTAATTTGGGACTTGCTATTAGTCCATAGTGTCAAAACAAAATGCACACACAAAACCAACAGACTATTTCGATCTGAATAGTTCAAGATTAATTGATCTGAATAGTTCTTGACATACTTAATAACAAACATATTTTTTTCGAGAGTCTTGAACAGACTAGGTTCCAAAACTTGTTCAGAATGGGTTCCAGAGTATTGGTCAAAATGGATTCCATAGTCTTGGTCAGACTAGGTTCAGACAAGAATGAAACAAGTTCATTCAGTTGATGTTCAGTAAAAAAGACATTTCACATACAAAATAATTGCAAGAAAGATTGACAGCAAAGCCAATCTTTAAGGTTCATCCATGAGCTGAAGCTCATGATAGCATCATATGCTATACTAAAACAGTCTGCACGTACCATTTTTGAAGAGAAGTAACATCCGCATCTCAGAAGCGAGGACACCTGATGAAAGAGAGACCGCCCAAAACCGCCACCATCCATCGCTGCCGCCTTCCCGGACACCACCGTCCTTGATTTGAAAGAGTTCACCATTTTTTCCTTTTTTTTTCTTCTTTCTTTTGTGATCGGGAGTGATTTGCTTCTTGAAAAATTTTCCACTCAAAAAACTGGAGATCCTACTCTTTAATTGACAATAGCTTACGTCTTTTTCGTGAATAGATAGACGACAAGGCCTAGGCTCAATAGAAATAACATTTCAAAAATAATTTTGATATTTTTTAAAAAAAATTATTAAATTAATTTTTATTTTGTAGTTATCCACAACTATAATAATCTATTATAATTTGTTATATCTAAAAAAATGTTTATTTACACATACTGTATATTTTTCATTATTTTTTATAAATATTATCTAATACCTAATTAAAAATAATCTTTTTTTAATTTAGATATAATTTGTACACGGTGTGAGAATTGGACTGTTTTGAAAAAAGATTATTTTGCATATCGACATCTTGTCGTATAGTCAATCTCTGAGAATGATTCCAACTCATACACAACTAACAAAAGCGGGGGTTTTCAAATACAAATCAAAACTTTAATCATCATATTAAAATATATAGAATACACAAATACTAAATCCAAGCTAAGTTCAAGTCTTTGGACATTTTTTATTTTATTTTTCTGGTCAGATTACACACAGATTGTATTGTTAATGTTTGATTTACTTTGACGCAAGTATTCAATTATATTTTATAATTATATGATGAGTTTTGACAATTGCCAGCTACCCTTTGTTTTTGTGGTAAGCTGTTAGCAAGTAAACCCCTTTGACCACTAACTCAATATGAGAAACTGACAACTACATATTAGTTGTTGCTTCTAGTTTAAGGTTTTTTAGTCTTCTACGATTCTCTTCCCTTTTTTTCATATGTAATCTATCTGTAACAAATTAATTGATATCTTATAAAATATTTTATAGGCTATAGATAGTATAAAATAATAAAAATTAAATTAAAAATATTATTTAAGATTTTGGATTAAAAAAAAAGGAAGGATTAAGTTTGTTACCTAAATTCTAGGTATAAAAGAGGAAGATATGGACAAAAGGGGAAAAATAAGGGGATGCATGACAGGGAGAGAAAGCACTGAGCACTTGAGCATTAACGAAATCAATGCTTGCTGGCTGGCATCCGCTGTGTTCTTTCGATTACGAAATATATAATCTCCTCCCAATCTCTTCTCCTTCCACAAATCCACTGCAAATTGCAATCCCAATTGAATTGATTATAGATGGATCCGTGCCCGTTTTACAGGTTACGGGTCGCAAACCTCTCCCTCAACCTCCCGGCAACTCCTTCTCCTTCATCCTGTTTTCTACTGCAAAAATCAAACTGCCAAGCTTCCCTCTTCACACCACCCCTCTCCCTCTATTCACCCCTGAAGCCGCCCACAACAACCGTCTCGGCCTCCGCTTGTTTAACGCTCACCAAGAACGATCTCGACCGCCTCCTCTCTCACCGTAGCAAGGACAAGAAAAACCCTGCCCCCTCCCCCACTCTCACCGTCGACGTTTACCGTGCCTCTACTCAACTCACTACATGCGGGTTATTCGGTTCTCGATCCGGCAAATTCTTCGGCCGGGTTCGCTTGCTTCTCGATCTCACAACGCCTCGACTGCTACACAACGGCTGGGTAAGCCTCGCTGATTGCAATGTTTCAGGTGCCCAATTATACGTCACCCTCAATCTCCAACCGGATCCCAGGTTCATTTTTGAGTTCGAGAGCGAGTCCGAGCGTAGCCCTCAAGTCTTCCAGGTTAAAGGGAACATCAAGCAACCCGTATTCTCTTGCAAATTCGGTTTCTCCAAAAATTCTAGATCCGAATCATCCGGTAAAGAGAGGAAAGGGTGGATGGTCACGATTCACGACCTCTCCGGATCGCCGGTGGCCGCAGCTTCCATGGTCACCCCCTTCGTCGCTTCTCCCGGATCCAATCGGTCAGTCGAGCTAACCCGGGCGCTTGGCTCATCCTCCGTCCCGAAAACGGCACCTGGAATCCATGGGGCCGACTCGAGGTCTGGTGCGATTCCTCCTCTTCGATCGCTTACCGGTTCGAGATTCTCTCTGATGCCGGAGGGATCACTCTCTCTACCGGTACCCTCAATTCACGGTGGGCGGGAGTTTCTCGATTGATATCAGCGGACGGTTTCGAACTCTCCGATTAGTACTCCAGGTAGCAGCTTCGACCTCGGGTCGTGTTCGGTTCGGAGTGCGGGTCCGGATCGTGGTGCTGGGGCCCACAGTGGATGTATAAAGGGTTTGTGATGTCGTCGACGGTGGGAGGTGAGAGAGCGCAGGTGCAAGTGGGGGCGCAGCACGTGACGTGCACCGAAGATGCCGCTGTGTTTCTGGCGCTGGCGGCGGCGGCCGACCTTAGCGTCGACGCTTGCAGGCCTTTTTCACAGAAGCTGAGAAAGGAGTTTAGGCATCCTGGTGGAGAGGTTGTCGTTTGATGTTGGTTGATATTGTCGTTTTGGTGAACTCTGTACAGTTCGGCGTTTTGATTCTTTGATATTGTTATTCTTTTAGGATAGGATTAAAATTGAGAATTTTGCCTTGATTTTTGGGCCTTGAGATTGAAGGATATTTGCCGATTTGGGTAGTATTCTGTTAATCAAATTTAATCGGATATTAGATTTTATTTACAATAGAAGATCCTCGATATTTTGTTTAATGTCATGCATGTTTTTATTTACGAAAAAGCTAAATATACCGGGTCGTTTTACTAACGAAAAAAATAAACTCATTCCGATGGCGCTCAACAATTGCTGGCTTTGACGGAATTTTTTTTTGGGTGCCTACGCCTGATTTTATTATTATTATTCTTTAAAAATGCAATAGTCCTTGTCTTTTTTAGCGCCAATACTTAAAAAAAAATTTTAAAAAATTGAGTGGTCTTATCCCCTTAGGGTTTTAAAACGCAATGAAAAGCACCGACGACGTCGCTACCCTCTCTATCACCCGTCGCATGTTTCCTGTGCCTGATTTTTTTTTGGGGTGCCTGCGCCTGATTTTATTATTATTATTCTTTAAAATGCAATAGTCCTTGTCTTTTAGCGCCAATACTTAAAAAAAAATTAAAAAATTGAGCGGCCTTATTCCCTTAGGGTTTTAAAACGCAATGAAAAGCACCGACGACGTCGCTACCCTCTCTATCACCCGTCGCATGTGCCTGCGCCTGATTTTTTTTTTGGGAGTGCCTGTGCCTGATTTTATTATTATTATTCTTTAAAAATGCAATAGTCCTTGTCTTTTAGCGCCAATACTTAAAAAAAAAATTTAAAAATTGAGCGGCCTTATCCCTTTAGGGTTTTAAAAATTGAGCGGCCTTCTCGTATCTGAAAATATGTCGCTACCCTCTCTATCACCTGTCGCATTTGCTCCCATCCTTCTCCATCCCGACGACGTCGCTCCCTCCCCGTGGTGCTCCATCCCCAACGACTCGGCTCCCTTCCCTCGTCGACGTTACTCCCTCCCTGGCGACACTCCTTCTCCAGTCTCCGGCGCTTCTCGATCTCCTATACTCCATTGTTAGACTTTGCTTTGTTTCTTCTTGTTTTGAAACTGGTGGAAAATCCCATATGTAATGGTCATTGAAATTCAATTTTGGAATTTGTTGATTTTCCTTGCTTTTTTGTTTGTGTTAATGGCTCTTTTATTGGTTTTCTCCATTGTTTCACCTACAAGTTTAGTAGAACATACAATTTGGTTATGTTGACATCAAGCTCGGATGAGAGTGGTAATGCTCGAATCACAAGTCTCCATTGTAAGACTTTCCTTGTTTTTTATTTTTTATTTTTATTAGAATTTTTTTAAACGCTAACGCCAAGGGATGGCGTTGAAATAAAAGAAGGCACCAACGATTTTGGGCGTTGGCTCTATCAAATGGCGCTCTCTTTAGGCGCTGGCGTCAAGCGAATGTATTTGTCATCTGTAATGAAGCTCATGATCTTCCATGATTTCAAATAAAGTTGGATAAAACATAATATCATCGTCATTGCGTGATCAAAGGATTTTTTTATATATTTTTATCAAGCTCATTCATCAATTTTTTTTAATAGCAAAACTTTATTCATCGTAATCATAGTCTATAATCAACTTACATAAATTCTCCGGAAAAAGTAAACAATACTCATAACGAGTGTTCGCTTGTTCTACAGACCCTATAACACAACTATCAAAAGAGATAGAAATCCACAAGATATCAAAACAACGAGCCTCCTTTAAATTTATGTTCTGAATATTAACTCAATGCAGCGAACCCACAGTGTATGGATCGGATGCAGCAAAGATTTAAGTATTTCGGAGTCGAACACAAGGGGACTAAGTTAATGACAATGAAAATAATTAAGAATAGTAAAGATCCAGAAATCAGAAAAGAGGTTGGAAAAGATAAGGGAATAAATCACAAAAGGTTTTTAATGAGGTTTTGTGGACTCGCAATCAACTGTCACTATTGATTGAAAGTCAAAGCATATAAACAAAAATCAAATAAGAAAATTATGTAATTCCAGGGATTCAAGATCATTATTTATACATATGGACTCATGACATAATGAAATCACACGTGGCATATATAGAATGTAACGATGTGGATGAATGTTTCTCTACAACTATGCTCTTTCACAGTTACGTATCAAGAACACAAAGGTCCGCAACCTATTATATGTAGCTTTCAAGATAATAAAGGGAGACATGATAAACAAACCTTATTCTTTCAATGAAGGAATCACAATAACCCTTTACAGTTACGTCTCACGAATTATTGCCTCAAAGGAAAAAAATAATGGCACATTCCATTCAATAAAGGTTAAACCTTTATTACCTAGGAACAAGTCCTCTTATGTATCTAAATAGGAATATCTTAGTTACGACTCGATTCCTACTTAGGTTGAAGTGGTTTAGATTCATACGAAACCTGCAAAAACCAAACCTTTCCATATAATTTAAAACGATTTACACAAACTAAAAAAAGAACAATTCAATCCATCATAGTCCAAGGTATAAACACTTCTCTATCTACCCTGGAAGCACATAAGGTTTTTAGCCACTAAAGCTCATGGTTAATCTTGAATTTGATATGAAAAGGTAAATCAACACACAATTAAAAAAGGAAAAGAGATTAAAAAAAGTACCCAGCTTTTATTGAATCAAAACTTCCAAACTTGTAATCTCTAACAACTTCAACAAACTTCCAAAACAAACTCTAAACAAACTTTCAAGATCTTCCTAGATCAAAACTAA
>CM008284.1:30757562-30839757 GCA_002319775.1 Fagopyrum tataricum
ATTGGAATTTCTCAGCTTTATAACCGAAGAGCGTGAGTCCATTTAACATACCACATTCTTCCCACCCTTCTCAACTACCAGATCCAAGGACCAAAGCAGTGCCTCAAAATCCTCGCATAAATATCTAATCCCTTCTAGAATCAATCTTCCATAGGATTTGTTTGTAGTGTTATGAATGAACCAATTTGTCACCGTCACCGAATCTGTATCAAACAACACGTTCAAAAAACCCAGGGTTAACGCCTCATGAACTCCCAATTTGAGCGTTGCAGCCTCAACCTTCCAGCAGGGCCATCTACCGGTATCCATTGAGAGCGAGCAACATACTTCACTCGTAGCATCTCTAAGTATTTCCTCGAGCCCCGTTCTATTGCCATCAAAGAAAGACGCATCAACATTGACCTTATTGGATCCCGTCGGTCCTTCCAAACGAGAAGAAAAAGCAACACCAAAAGGTCCACCACCACTCACATCACTCACACGCATATGATAATCTTGAATCAACTTTAGAAATCCATCTCGAATGATAGGAACACTAGGAGAATCCTCATCAAACAATGCCTTATTTCAGCAAGTTTAGACGATCCATAAACGAGATCACATCAGTAACAACCATGGTTCCGAACTTATGTTTCACTCTCGATAATAGCTCATGAGGATTTCAAATGAATGAAATCCTGAACGTGTTTGAGACCATTAGAGATCTCCCAAATTTGCATTCCGGCGGGGCATAAAAGAAGACAGACTTGACTGTATGGGTTATAGAGTAGCATCTCCATGCAAACATATTCACTTCACACGACAACCTCAACTTCCAAGTGAACTCATGTGGTTCCAGAAATTTCCTTTGCAACCGGTCTTGCCACCTAATATATGATTGCAACGCCCGAGCCAATACGTCGACTTAACAAAGAAAGCACCATTCGAGCAACGCCACAACACTCGTGAATCCTCTAGTATAGTTCTCATCCTAAGAATAGCCAATATGATGTAACCTTCTCAACTTCAAACGTTTGAAACACGAAGTCTCTCTTCCACCTACCCGTCACGTTATCAATGAGCATATTCATTGTCAAGAATGTATCAATATTATCCCCTTATGTTGGTCTTATGAGCCCGTTACCCCCTGTCGACCACAACCCATTGATCCCTCCACACATTAACATATTCTCCAAACCCTATTCTCCATCTCATGCCTTCTAACAACAATGCTCCCCCAATGACTTCTCTAAGAATAACTCGGATTTGTCTTCAAAGCCGATTCTAGTAAGGAACGCTCCAGAAAATCACAAGCCTTCAAGCGATCAAAGACTGACGAGTTATTATCCATAAGTAACTTCCATCCTTGTTTAGACAATAGTGCTTCATTGAAAATTTTAAGATCATTAAAACTCATTCCCCCAAGCTTTTTGGTGGACACAAATGTCCCAATTTTTCAATTGAATCATTTTTTTTTCATTGTTTGACCCCCACTAGAATCTTGCCATCATCGAGTGTATCTCATCAATGAAACTCGAAGGAAGTCGAAAAACACTCATCACATATGTAGGAATGCATTGTACAACATATTTAAGCAACAATTCTCTTCCCGCTTGAGCTAACATTCGTTATTTCCACCTTTTTGTTATCCTTTTCTTAATATCTTCAACCGTCATCTTTTAGGAAGAGTAATAACAATAGGAGGCCAAAATACTTGTTCTGCATTGTCACTCTTTGCACTCCCATAAATCTTGTTGTAGGACACCTCCGTTTTGTTGTAATTAGTTTTTTTTGCCTTGATGCTCATCAACAATAATCGAGCATTCATGGGAGTTTTGTTTTGCAAACAACAAGTAATCATCAACAAAGAACATGTGAGATATAATAGGAACACCTCTATTGTTTTGCTTTTGCAAACAACAACAAGCTCTAGCTTGATCTCCGCGCCTTGATGACATGTTGGACGAGCTCCAAGGCGCCACCATCTTCTCCAAATATGATCTTCGGAGCTGATACGGGGTTAGCCGCGAGGTTGCCCAATCTTTCGACACCAAGACTTCGTATGAAAGAAAAGTGGAAAAAGAATGAAACTTGAAAGAGAAAAGATGAATGAATGATCCAATGATTGTGAAGGATCGATAGAAGGATAGATCTAGTCGAACCCTTAAGACAACAAGAGCACACTAGGGAAACTAAGGCCCTAACACACAACTTGGAATGAATTGAAGGAGCCCTTTCGCTATAATCTCATACAAAAGGGAAAGCGATTGTCCCTAGAGCACAAGAAGTCACCTGAAGATGATTGAGAGCACCAACTTGCCAATCCAACTGACAAAACTCAAAACAGTCCAAGTTGTTGGGCGAACGAGATTCCACACGCTCTGTGTTTGTCTCGATTCCACGAGAAGAATGAAAGAAAAAAGAGAGAAAAATACTGAAAAGTATTGTGTTTGATTTTATTTGAGTTGGGTGAAAATTCACGTCCTACAAGGCCTTATATAGGCAGAGGGGGACGTCCAAATAGGGTTCCTATGTGCTACGAGCCAAATCTAATATCGACCCCAATCTAGCTAAAAAGATAAGATCAAATATTTAAGAGATAAGATCAAACGAGCTATAAGATAAGATCAAACTAAAGGGCTGAACTAACAAGCCTAAAACCCCAAAATAATTAAATAAAGCAAGCCCAATTATTAAAAGAGTCTCAATATGGGCTGAAAATAATATATCTAATTAAGACCTTATTTAACATTTAAAATAAGCCCAATTAGACATAAAAAAAACGTCCACAACATATCTTCTCATTTCCACATAGCATTTGCAAGCCTCTCGAGCTCTCCTCCTTGCCCAAGCATACATGATCATGCATGTCGTCTCCCATCTCCAATCAATGGTCTTTAATGTATCTCCGGAAATGGTCTTCTCATCACTTCTATGAATAATCTCCTTCACATATTGAGGAATGTCCTTAATTCTTCCTCTCCTTCTCCTTAGAGTGATCAACACTCCGTGCTTCCTAGCTTCCATGCTCATGATCTCCATTCGGGCTAGATCTTGAGATGTTCCTGCATCATACTCCCTTTCTTGAAAAGGATTCGTCCACGAATCCTTGACGTCCTTCCTAGTAATGATTCATGGTGGAATCCAAATGTGAGATCTGTTTGCTCCTGCTCCACGTCGTGTTCCTACTCGTCCCCAAAGTCCTACAAATATCACAACAAGAGCAACATTACAATTGTATTTCCAAATTATCGTAAGATGTACTCAAGTTCTCATAATAAGATGGTAAGAAAACTTCCCTGACGAGTTTAGCACTTGTTTTTAATATTATGTTGTTCAAAAGAATATTATCAATAGATTCAACAACACATGCATACACAAAAAGATCAAGCACAACAAGTACAAGTGATATAGGCGCTTTATAGATCATAGGGTTGTTTCTCTCTAGTTCCCAAAGCTCCTTTGTAACTTATGAAGTTTTAGCATAGGGTCTTGAACATGTGGATCATAATCGTCCATGAAGTCACTCCTTCCTACAAGAGGTCTATCAACATGCAATTCTCATGAAAAATGCAAACTTAAAGTACAGAAGAAATCATGAGACCAAAAATCAGCATAACCAACTAATTCCAATACATGAGAATTTCCATCAACTTGAAATACAAGCTGATGTTTCTTCCTAGACGCAATTGAATGGAAAAAGGGTTGTATAGACATATGATACTTAGGATAACATAATTCAAGCTCAACATCACAAGTAGGATCAAGATCATCATCTAGTATATGCTCATCTCCATACATAAGTTCATCAATAATGCAATTAGGAGGAATATATAAGGCTCTTCTTCTAGATAAATGATCAACAAACTCATCCATATGAACAGTCTTAACAAACTCAACATGCTCAGCAATGGACAAGGTGGAATTGATATCCACAACATAAGGATATAAAAATTCAGCAACACCTTGAATAAAATCAGCATGTGAAACTAAAGGTGTAACATCATCAATAGGCTCCTTATGACAAAGAATCTTGCTAAGATGTCCCATAAAATCAGAAATGTTATCAATAGCTCAATGGGTTCAACATTTATAGCAAAAGATCCAACAAAATCAGCATACTCGTTATTATATGAAATAGAATCAGTATGCTTAAGAAGAGACGCATTCACAATATTAAACCTCTGAAAGTTAGTATATACAACAAGAAGTTTAACATCATTAATGTTCTCATCAATAGGGGCATTTCGTGCATATTAGACAATAAAATCAACATGCTCCCTGATAACATGATTTATCAACCTGTTTTAGTCATGCATTTAGATAGATTTCCCATTTCCGCATTCATGTTTTAGCCTTAGTTTGTGCCATTTATGCTTGTTTAGTTCTACTTTGCAAGAATAGATTTCTACACACACTATTTGTGGCTTTGTAAGTGATTTGGCACATTTTGGAGCTAAAATGATGTATTTGAGGATCAAGCCTCGAAGTGGATGCATTGGAGCGAGCATACGTGCACGGAAAAGGGTTAGGAATCGAGCTAAAGGCATGAAGGAACGATCAAAGCCAATCTCGCCCGAGATCAACCATCCCAGACAGAGATTTACAAAATCTCGGCCGAGATCAGAAGGCATCAGACCGAGATTATGCACTTCGGTCGAGCTGGGAGCTACTGTTGTAAAATCTCGGCCTTGATCTCGGGTGACTTGACTGAGATGCCCATTACGCTGAAGTACGAAGTCAAAATCTCGGCCCCGACGTTGACTCATCTCGGCCGAGATGCCAACCGAGATTCTTCCCTGAGCGTTATATTTTATTTACGGGTTGTTTCCTTTTGGGCCCAATGTCTTTTAGCTAGGTTTTGTGTATAAAAGAAAGTCTTGGATTCATTCCGGGGGGGTTCGTTTTGTGTTGGGTTTTACCCATAGTGCGGGGATTCGCCCAGAGTTAGCCCTAGAGGGGGAGTCGTCTCCTACCCTGCCCTTCTTCTTCACCATTGTTCTTCGCAGTTTAGTTAGTTTAGATTAAAGTTGGAGACTTTTGCATTCAGAATTGTTAGGAGACATTGTTTGATTCAAGATTTCATTGAAGTTCAGTTCTTTCTTTCCCTTTCATCATTTAGTTGTTGATGTTGATATGATTGTTATTGGCTAGAACTTTGTGGTTCCCAGGTTGATAGAGATTTGTTTATGCCTTGTATTATGATGGATTAGATTGCGCTTTGAATTGACTTTGAATTGCTTAAAATCCTAATTGTTAGTTTGGACTTGAATCTAGATTAGAACCTTCTAAACTAGCAACCTAAGTTGGAATTGAGACTTACCCGGTGATACTCCTCTTAGATACATAAGTGATTAACCATAGGTAATAAAGGTGAAACCTTTATTGATTTGAATGTGCCTGATTGCTCTCTAAGTCTAGTAATTCTTGAGACTTACCCGGTACAAGGTTACTTGATCCTTAGTTAGATAATTTGGTTTGTAGTGAATTTTCAACCTCTTTACCTTGAAACTTACCCGGTAATAGGTAGTTAGGATTGGAACTAGATGGTCTTGAAACTTACCCGGTAATAGACCATCAGCCTAGAAACGTTCATCCTTGTTGCTTTTCTACCATATATCACTGTGAGTCGCCATGAATCCATATGCCATAAACAAGGACCTTGAATCCTTGGAATCCATTTTCTTTCCTTTAATTTGATTATCTTTTCTTTGTTTTGCTTTTATAAAACTGTTTTCGATCGAAGGTGACATTCGATTGCGAATAATCAAATTCGCCAAAAATATTTGATTCTCTTTCCCTTATCTTTTCCAACCTCCTTTTTTATTTGAGATCTATTCTATTCTTAATCATTGTTGCAGTCTTTGTGTTCGACCACCCAGTCTTTGTGTTCGACCCTGGAATACTTGTCATACTTCGTACGATCCATACACTGTGGGTTCGTTGCTATTTAGGGTAATTATTTACAGGTTTATAAATTTAAAACTATCCCTCTCTTGTTTTTTCAACCTTTGAGTTTGTGTCACTTTTGACACGGATTCTTTGGGTGCAAAACCAGCTAACACTCCCTAAAAGGCTTCCTAAAGTCAACAAAAGGCATAATATGATCACAAGAGGATCTAATAAACTTTTCAGCAATTAAATCATCATGTATCATATGCTTTTTTATCAATTCTAGCCTTTAGCTCATGAGATTCATCACCAACTAACTCTTTATCATCATGATCAAGCTCATCTAATCTAGAGAAAGAAGATTTAGAATCATTCCCTGTTGGGACTACGGTAACCCCAATTACCCTTTCCGCTGAGGATGATGAAGATGGACTACAAGGAGGCGTTGTAAGAGATGAAGTAGCTAGGGGGCTGAAACACTTGGTTTGGCTGCTCCTCTTCCCTGCTCGATATCTCCTCTTCCACGGCCCTAAGTCGTGTCTCCTCATCGCTTGGTGAAGATGGACTATCAATGGGTGTTGTAGGAGGTGTAATAAGGGGCTGAAGTGCTTGACTTGCTCGCTCCCTTTCTTTATTCCGGGCTTCTTCTTCCTCCACCTGACGTCGTTTCTTCTCTTCCACCTCTGCAATATCATTTGTAGTCATGGGTCTAAGGATAGTGCGCTTTTTCGCTAAAAGTAAGAGCAAATCTGTTAGTGATCTCAATATGTTCCACATTTCTCTCATGAATTCATGGAGAACCAAATAAGATATGACATTAAGGTATAGGAACAACATCACATAAAATAGTATCTTTATAGGCTCCTATCTCGAAGTGGACCTTAACTTGCTGGTCTACTTTGACTAGATCCCGATTAATTAGGCCAAATAACCTATATGGATTGGGATGGTTAAAAGTAGGAAGCTGTAGTTTCTCGACCATCTCAATGCTAGCAAGATTATGACGACTTTCTTTATCTATAATCGTACCAACAATCCTATCGTTAACTAGAACTCTAGTTTGAAACAAGTTGTGATATGACCCCAGATGCTGATTCCATCCGTATATCCGGCTAAGACGACCCGTCAAGCGGCATGCCTAGCCATGACATGAAGATTGTCCGTTTTTTAAATATATTTCCCTATTTTTGCAATTTAAATAATAAACTTTAATTTCCGGAACTTTAATACCGGAACTTAATTCCGGGAGTTAAATTCCGAGCATTGATGGTCTTGTCCTTTCATTTCGTGAGTTAGCCCCGACTTTATTTCCCGCCTTTATTTCCGTCATTTACTTTTCGGCTTTTGGTGTGGTCTTCATCCACTATATAAGGGATGCTTGACCTCACTTGTAAAGCATGTTCAATATTAATCAATTTATTTGAAGAAAGATCCTCTCTCTTGATTTGGGCATCACTTTCTCTTCAATCCCCTTAAAGTTCTTCCTTGGATCAAGTCTTAGATCCAAGAACTCACACTCGAGGATTCTTTTAAAGAATCAACCCTTCAATCAACTACAACGTTTGCTCGATCTCTCTAGATCAAATCAAACCCTCGCTTCCGCATCCATCTCAAATCGCTTCCGCCTACCAAATTTCTATCTAAGTCCCTTTTGCACATCAACAAGGAGTAGTTGAAGCTCTAGCTTGGTCTAGATCCGGCGTTCGTTCTTCAATGATCCCAAGGACGCATCAAGTTGCTAATTTGATTAGTGCTAGATAAAGTATGTGGCACATATTCAATCCTCATAGCATTTAAACAATCATGATCCTTTTTCAAGTAAGAAGGGTTAGGATTACTCCCTTGATGTTCTTGCTAGACTTTTTCTTTCATCTATTGCGTTGGTAGCCGTTTTTCAAGAGTAGTGAGTATCCGATCTGATCGATCATACTCATCCTTGAAGTGCACACGACCCTTGTTATGGTCAGTGGGTTTAAAAACCCTATAGTTAACTTCTTTCCCTGAAGCACATACAGATCTCATGGATATGTTTGATTGATTTCTCTCATCACGTGCCTCCAAGACATCTAGTCTCTCCATAACCCGAGCTAGTACTGTCTCGACGTCCAAAGCCCGTGGAGAGTCGGCTACCCAGTTCTTGTTCCCCCTTCGTGAAGCATACATGACTCAAAATAAGCAAACACGTTAAGGTTAGTTAAGAAAAACTCTTAAGCTACCCTCTTCAAGTGTATCGCTAATTAACCTTACTCGTAAGCTTCACAACTCCTCTTAGCCGGTTTGCGAGGATCACTGTGAATCTACAAGAAAGATGTCTCAAAACAACAACATGTCAATGCGTTCAAGCAGAAAAATAAGGCGAACGACTCAGATCTCAAAGGAAAATGACTTTTTAATTGGTGCTAGCTAGAAAAAGCAAAACTAAACTCGTCTACAATATTCTCAACCAACAAATCAATATTCTCAAATAAAAAGATAAAATGAAGGAAAAAAGGTTAGGGGAGACAAAGGTGATATGAACAATGTTTTGCACGGATCCAAGGAACTCAAGAGTATAACAAAAGATGTCAAATGGGGTTAAAGGGAAAAAGGTTAAGGGAGAACAATGCTATGCAGGGATGCACGGAACTCGAGGTATAGAAAAAGATACCAACGGGAATTAAAGGGATAATAAACAAAATTAGAAATATGTACCAACCATATTTATGTACAATATGAACAACCGCAGAAAACTCAAAGACTTAGTTAGTAATAAACTTTTTTTTTTTTTGCCGACGACTAACTGATTTTTTTTGATGACTAAATGCTCATTTTTTTCTTTATTTTATAACTTGGAGCTTGCGAAAATAAAAAGACGAACCCTACTAGGGTTTGAAGGCTAGTGTTTAGGGTTAGGGTTTGCGCCAAAGGAGTCGACGGCTAGGGTTAGGGTTTGCGACGACGGAGTCGAGGGCTAGAGTTAGGGTTTGCGACGACGGAGTCGACGCCTTGGGTTTCGGGGTGACAGATGAAGAGTATGAAGATGACGACGTGGAGGCCGAAGCCTCGGGCGAGATCGGTTTCGGCAGAGGCCGAGATGAAGGTATAGGGGCGGCCGGTGGTATAGATGATGGTGACGGGTAAGATTCCGATCAAAAAGGAGAAAAAAGATCGAGTCTTTGGCAAAAAGGTATGAAGAAAATTAACAACAAGCCACAAAGAATCTTTCTTTTGAAGAAGTTGAATGTGAAAATGAAAATGCATTAAGATAACGAGAATAGTAGAAACTAACCGTTACGGTTCCTGCTCCGGTGACTCTTTTCTGAACAACTTTCTTGACGGATCTTTAAAGTTCGAATCTTTTTTTTGTGTTTAATGTGAATATAAAGAACGATATGTCGAACAACGTTGGCTCTAATACCAATTTGATATGGGGTTAGCCGCGAGGTTGCCCGAGAAGTCACCTAAAGATGATTGAGAGCACCAACTTGCCAATCCAAGTGACACAACTCAAAACAGTCCAAGTTGCCGGGCGAACGAGATTCCACTCGCTTTTTGTTTGTCTCGATTCCACAAGAAGAATGGAAGAGAGAAGAGAGAAAAGTACTAAAAAGTATTGTGTTTGATTTAATTTGAGTTGGCTGAAAATTCACGTCCTACAAGGCCTTATATAGGCAGAGGGGGACGTCCAAATAGGGTTCCTATGGGCTACGGGCCAAATTTAATATCGAGCCCAATCTAACTAAAAAGATAAGATCAAAATCTTTAAGAGATAAGATCAAACTTATTAAAAGACAAGATAACATAAGATCAAATCTTTAAGAGATAGGATCAAACTAAAGGACCGAACTAACAAACCTAAAAGCTCAAAACAATTAAATAAAGTAAACCCAATTATTAAAAGAGTCTTAATATGGGTTGGAAATAATATATCTAATTAAGGTCTTATTAAACGTTTAAAATAAGCCCAATTAGGCATAAAAAAAACGTCCAAAGCAGATCTTCTCATTTCCACGTAGCATTTGCAAGCCTCTCGAGCTCTCCTCATTTCCCATGCATACGTGATCATGCATGTCATCTCCCATCTCTAATCAATGGTCTTCAATGTATCTCCGGAAATGGTCTTCTCATCACTTTTATGAATAATCTCCTTCACATATTGAGGAATGTCTTTAATTCTTCCTCTCATTTTCCTTAGAGTGATCAACACTCCGTGCTTCCTAGCTTCCATGCTCATGATCTCCATTCGGGCTAGGTCCTGAGATGCTTCTGCATCAGGAGCGGTTACAACCAAATCCGGATGGCCGAAGGTGACGAGTGGAAGACGGCGTTCAAGACGAAGTATGACCTCTATGAGTGGCTTGTCATACCATTTGGCCTCTCCAACGCCCCGTCCACCTTCATGTGTCTCATGAACAATGTCTTGCGCTGATTCTTGGGTACATTTGTTGTTGTCATGATATTTGGTGTTTAGTACGTCTTTGGAGAAACACATCGGGCACCTTCCCTAAGTGTTCGAGTGCCTTAGACAAGATTAATTGTATGTCAACTTTGAAAATGTGTCTTTTTCTGAAACACCACTATCTTTCTTGGGTATGTTGTGTCTAAGGACGTACTACGAGTAGACGAATTAAAAGTCAATGCTATTCGAGAGTGGCCTACTCTTACTACGATCACCATGGTCCGAGTCTTTCTCGGCGTAGCGGGCTTCCACTAACGTTTTGTCAAGGAATTTAGCATGGTAGCGGCACCATTACATGAGATTAATACCAAGGGAGTCACATTTGAGTGGCGTGATATCCATGCTCGACCGTTTGATGCGCTCAAAGACCGCCTTTGTAATGCACCATTACTCCAATTTCCAAACTTTTCAAAAACCATCGAGGTGGAGTGTAATGCATCGATTGTGGGCATTGGAGGGGTTCTCTTACAAGAGAATCGGCCAATTGTCTACTTTAGTGAGAAACTTTCCGGTCCTTCACTCAACTACCCCACTTTTGACAAAGAACTATATGTTTTAGTTCGTTGTCTTAAGACATGACAACACTACTTGTGGCCGAAGGAGTTTTTGATTCACTCAGATCATGCGGCTCTTTGGTATCTCAAGATTCAAACAAAATCTTAGTCGGCTCCATTCTAGTTGGGTAGAGTTTTTATAGACCTTCCTTATGTCATTCGGCATAAGAAAGGCAAGGAAAATGTGTTAGTCGATGCCCTTTCTCGCCGGTATGCCCTTCTTGTGCATATTGACGCCAAGATACATATATGACTTTGCTTTTATCAAAGAGTTATACGCCACGGATCTTGACTTCAAGGATATATGGGCACACTTCCTCGACCTCCGAGAGCACGATTCTTTCTTTATTAACGATGGCTATCTATTTCGCGCGGGAAAGCTTTGCATTTTGCGTTCGTCTATACACCACTTGTTGATCAAGGAAGATCGTGAGGGTCGTGGTCACTTCGGTGCTACCAAGACCCTTTCCGCTCTCCAAGAGCATTTCTTTTGGCCCCGGATGCGCATGCATGTGATACGGTTTTGCAAGGGTTGCATCACATGTCACCGTGCTAAATCGCACCAAGGTATGAATAGATTGTATTCTCCTTTGCCTATACCGATGGGACCTTGGGAGAATCTTTTTATGGACTTCGTTGTTGGCCTACCTATGTCGAAAAGAGGGGAAAAAAACTCCATTTTTGTGGTAGTCGACCGTTTTTCGAAAATGGCTCATTTTATTGCATGTAAGAACACACAAAATGCTAGCGAAATCACTACACTATTCTTTGACAATGTTGTGCGCTTACATGAGATACCACATTTTATCCATAATGACCGGGACGTGAAGTTTGTTAGCCATTTTTGGAGAACCTTTGTGGGGAAAAACTTCGAACCAACTTGTTGTTTTCAAGTAGCTATCACCCCAAACGAATGGTCAAACGGAGGTGACCAATCGGACTCTCGGTGCTCTACTTATAATTAACACTAAAACAAACCCGCGTAGGTGGGAGGACTTAATTTCTATTGTTGAGTTTTCGTATAACAAGACTAGGCACACGACGACTAAGTGATCACTATTTGAAGTTGTCTACGGCCTCAATCCACACACCCCGATGGACTTCACTCCCCGCCCGCTCAAGAACGGAGAACACATCACCGCCGCACACCGAGCCGCCCACATCATTGAGCTTCATGAGCGGACTAGGACACAACTTCAACATTGTGCCGCCCAACTTGCCGGACAACGTAACAAGGGTCGCTTCGACATCTCTTTTGAGCCAGGTGATCTTGTTTGGCTCCACCTAAGGAAGGAGCATTTTCCATCTCGCCGCAAAATCAAGCTTTCGGACCTTGGTGATGGCCCATTCTATATCCTATCCCTCCATGGCCCGAATGCATGCAAGTAGATCTTCCAAATTCCTACGGAGTACACCCGACATTCAACGTCAAGGACCTTACACCTTATATTTAGCCCCTCTTTGACGATGGTGAAACGGGGATGTTTCACAGCCAAGATGGGGACTGGTGCCCCCTTGACTACCTTGACCGTAGATTGATAACATGATTTATCAACCTGTTGCATTCATGCATTTAGTTAGATTTCCCCTTTCCGTATTCATGTTTTGGCCTTAGTTTGTGCCATTTATGCTTGTTTAGTTCTACTTTGCAAGAATATATGTCTACACACACTAGTTGTGACTTTGTAGGTAATTTGGCACATTATGGAGCTAAAACGACGTATTTGAGGATCAAGCCTCGAAGTGGATGCATTGGAGTGAGTGTACGTGCGCGGGAGAGGGCGAGGAATCGAGCTAAAGACGCGAAGGAACCAAGCAGATCGCATCTCGGACCGAGATGGACCGATCTCAGCCAGACCAGACCGAGACGGTCCATGATCTCGGCCGAGATTTCCGAAGCCCCGATGAGCTGAGCGTTCTGTTTCCAAATCTCGGTCCCGACCAGGCCTAATCTCGGCCAAGATTTCTGCCCGAGATTTCCTGTTCAGCGATTTTATTTTATTTTTGGATCTGATTTAGCCCAGCCCATTCTTTGGAAGGTTGTTGGGTATAAAAGGGAATCTCGAAATAATTTCTAAGGGTCCGTCTTTTGGTGATGGGTTGTTCCCAGAGTTTGCCCTAGAAGGGAGGAGCCGTCTCCTTCCCTTCCCTTCTTCTTTACCATTGTTCTTCATTAGTTTAGATTCAAGATTCAGACTTTTGCATTGAGATTTGTTCGGAAGAGATTGTTGATTAGAGATTTGAGAAGATTGCAAGTTTTCATTCATTGAAAGTTGAGTTCTTTCTCTCCCTTTTTGTTATTTATTTATTTGTCTTTGATATGATTGTTATTGGCTAGAACCTTGTGGTTCCAAGGTTGACAGGGATTTGTTTATGCCTTGGATTATGATGGAATAGTTTGAGTTCATGTTTGGTTTGTTTAGCCTTGAAATCCTAGTGGTTAGTTTGGACTTGAACCTAGTTATAATCCTTCTATCTAGTAACCTAAGTTGGAAATTGAGACTTACCCGGTGATATCCCTTCATAGATACCTTAGAGAACTGATCCTAGGTAATAAAAGTTTATCCTTTATTAGTTGAATGTGCTTAGATTCCTTTCTGAGTAGGGTAATACCTGAGACTTACCCGGTAAAGGTTTACCTGATCCTTAGTTTGTAATCTGATTTGTTTAGAATTTCCTACCTCTTTACCTTGAGACTTACCCGGTAATAGGTAGTTGGTTTGGAACTAGATGGTCTTGAGACTTACCCAGTAATAGACCATCAGCTTAGTAATATTCATCCTTGTGCTTGCCAGTCATATATGCCTTATGAGTTTTCCTGAGTCCATATGTATAAACAATGACCTTGAACCCTTGAAATTCATTTTCTTTCCTTTAATTTAATTATCTTTGTTTTTCCTTTTGTTTTATTTGATTTTCAATCAATAGTGACAATTGATTGTGAATCCATCAAACTCTTTTCAAAACCTTTTTGACTTCTTTCTCTTATCTTTTTCAACCTCCTGTCTTTATTCTAGATCTATCGTATCTTTAATCACTGCTACAGATTAATCCTCCCAGTCCCTGAGATCGACCTTGGAGTACTTATCCATACTGCAATTGATCCATACATTGTGGGTTCGCTGCAATTTGAGTATTTATTACGAGTTTTACAAATTTAAAGCATACCGTGATTTTTGCTAACTTGTTTATCTTTATCATTATTGATAAAGGTTTATAGGGGTGCAAAAACCAGCGAACAAGTTTTTGGCGCCGTTGCGGGGGACTGAGAAAATACCCCATACTTATCCTTGCTTGTCCTCAAGCAAGTAGTAAATCTAAGATAAGATAACATGAATTATCTATGCAAAACAAAAACAAAAGCGTATAGTGCTTCTAAAGATGATCACTCACAATAGTGTACTTTCATAGCCAAAGATATATTTCAATTAAGATCAAATGAAATAGGCATAAAAAGGATAATCATACTTTACAAGAATTTCACATTCATCATCAAAATTACTATATCTAATACAATTGAGAAATTTAAGTTTAAGCCTGCCAAGTCAAATACATGTGTACATAGATCAAAAGGACTTAGCAAATAAAAGGCCAAGAAACGTGATAAGGGTAGGACGTTCTTTAGGTCATGTGGTGCTAATCCGGGAAGAAGAAATAACACACTTCATCTTTTCAACTCAACATTCACCACCCTTGCATAATATGCAGATTTTCTTCTTTTTCTCTTTTTTCTTTTTTCTCTTTCTTTTCTTTTCCTTTCTTTCTTTCCTGAGTAAAAGGCATTGGTGCACAGTAGCCAAAACCTTGGTGCTTAGTTTCCTTCACGTACCTCACACCAAAATGCAGATACAAAATCAACTCTAAGGGAATGTTTTAAAACCAATCAGATTTTGGCAAGGAACAAACACCCGGCTATGTGAATGGTACCGAGTTACTCATCTTTCATCGCCAACAATCCCTTATAAGCTTTTCTTTTCTTCAACACATCACATTTCACATCATTCACACTTCTTCAAACAATTCACATCAACATTTTCAGCACACACCTTCAAACTAAACATTCCTAATTCCCGGATAGGAGACAAGAGATTCCATGTTTGAGGGGCTAAGCATGATAAAGATAGAAGAAGAGTGAAGTCGAATTGCTTGAATCATCCCTATGCAATGTATAAGAACTTATCATGCAGCTTCAACTATCCAAACTCAATCCAACTAGACAAGACAATTTTCATAATTCACACAAAATTCAAGCAAAGTATTCAAATCCCATATATGCCATAAATCAAATTGAGTTCAAAAGTAATAATCAAAGGTTAATTCACAAACACAATATGTCATTCATAGAAGCACCATTTTTTTTATATGCATGCTAAAAGGAAACGTGTGACAAGAAAATTCAAACTATCTAAGTGCAATGCAATGAAAGAAAACATGCTATAAGGATTGCAAGATCTCACCCCATACTTAAAACTCACATTGTCCTCAATGTGAAGAATAAATATAAGGATTGCAAGTATATTTATTTCTAAAATTTCCGGACGCTACATTTTTATTTCTAAAAAATTCCGGACATTACATCTCGGCCGAGATCGGGATAAGATTGTCCGATCCATCTTCCTCCTTCGTCAGCTCTTCATCCTCGTTGCGCTCTTCCTTTGGTCGAACCACTTCCCTGGGAGTAGAGATGCTTTCAGATTTCTCTCTTGATCTCCACAATTGGCTCAGCGTTCGGGGTTCTTCCCTGCGAGTCAAGGTACTTTCAAGTTTGTCAAGCCTCTCTATAATACTTGCGCAGCAAAGACCTTGTTGTCGTTTTTCTATATATCTTTGGTAGTTCAGTTCGTTCTCTAGATAACGGATCTGCTCCAAGCTTTCTTCACTTTCTCCCAGTAGGTTGACCGAATAAATCTCATACTCCAGGTTCTTCTCTAGATAATCAATTCGTTTTCTGGTTTCCTTCAGCTCATCAAAGATTGTAGATGCCACTGTGTTGAACCTGGGGAACACAAAGACAAAAGGGAAACCCGCGTAGGTGGGAGGACTTACTTTCTATTGTTGAGTTTTCGTATAACAAGACTAGGCACACGACGACTAAGTGATCACTATTTGAAGTTGTCTACGGCCTCAATCCACACACCCCGATGGACTTCACTCCCCACCCGCTCAAGAACGGAGAACACATCACCGCCGCACACCGAGCCGCCCACATCATTGAGCTTCATGAGCGGAGTAGGACACAACTTCAACATTGTGCCGCCAACTTGCCGGACAACGTAACAAGGGTCGCCTCGACATCTCTTTTGAGCCAGGTGATCTTGTTTGGCTCCACCTAAGGAAGGAGCATTTTTCATCTCGCCGCAAAATCAAGCTTTCGGACCGTGGTGATGGCCCATTCTGTATCCTATCCCGCCATGGCCCTAATGCATGCAAGTTGAGCTTCCAAATTTACGGAGTACACCCGACGTTCAACGTCAAGGACCTTACACCTTATGTTTAGCCCCTCTTTGACGATGGTGAAACGGGGATGTTTCACAGCCAAGATGGGGACTGGTGCGCCCTTGACTACCTTGACTGTAGATCATGAAGACGAGACTTAAGAGTTCGCTCCGATGGATCGCTCACCCGCTCCCGATCCAAAGCCATCGCCTAAGCTACCAGATCTATCATCGTTCACACCATCGCTTCACTTGGACCCGTTAGTGGCATGTTGTACCTCCACACCACCATGACATATACTACCGGCTCTGTCCACATCTCTTGGCCCCGTTAGTGCCATGTCTTATCTTCCCAACACCATGACATGAAGTTAGCACATTTTGGACTACATTTCCCATGTTTTTTCTATTATTGTAATAAAAGGGATACTCATTACAAAATATTCCCTTTTAAGATTTCCCATTGGACGTCCATTATTGGGCCTCCCATTTATGGATTCCTTTTGGCCCATTGTTTTGGCTCATAGGCAAGCAACACCTCTATATAAGGATGTGTTGCCTCACTTGTTTTTGGATTTTCAAATTTACTAAGTATTGATAAGTATATCCTCCTACTTACTCTATCATCCTCTCAAAATTCTTCCTTTGATCTAGTCTTTGATCCAAGAAACTCATATTCGAGGATTCTTCTCAAGAATAAACTAATCGGTCCACTTCAACGGCTTGTTCAATTTCTCTAGATTGAATCAACTTTCGCTTCCGCATCCATCTCAATCGCTTCCACCACTCATATTCAATCCAAAGTTACAACCATGCACATCAACAAAGGAGTAGTTGAAGCTCTAGGTTGATCTATATCCGGAGTTTTCCTTAAACGTATCCAAAGACGCATCATGAAGCCTTTCATCTTCAGCTTCCTTTTTTTTGTAAGACTTGAGAAAACATCACCACAAAGGATAACAAGATGAGGAGAGATAGGATCTTCATGTCTCAACCCTTGTGATGGTATAAGCAATCCCCTCCCGCTTCTATTAATATTAAATGTGAAAGATATAGTGGATACACATTCCAAAACTCTCTTAGTCCAAGAAAGTCCAAACCCGAACCTCACCAAAAAAACCCATAAAAAGTTTTGTTTAATGCGATCATAAAACAACCCATAAAAAGCTTCATTCAATGCGATCATAAACCTTACTCATATCAAGCTTAGTGTTCATCTCCCCGCTCTCCCAATCCTCTTTTTTTCTTTTATAAGATTAAACACTTCTAGAGCAACAACCACATTATTAGTGATAAGCCTACATGCCACGAAGGCACTTTGTTCTTTTGATATAACCTTAGGGAGGCAAACTTTCAAACAATTAGCCAAGACATTAGAAACCATGTTATAAAGTACATTATGAAGACTAGTAGGTCTAAACTCGTCTAGCCTAGAGGGTTTATGCACTTTCGGTTTAAGAGAGATAAAAACTTCATTTATCTCATCAAGTTTGATTTCCCGTTGCCGCCATCTTTGAACAAAGAGTGTGATCTCAGCACCTACAACATGCCCAAACTTTTGGAAGAAAATAGCGTGTAAGCCATCGTAACCCGGGTCATTCCTATGATGCATACTCTTCACCACCAACCAAATGTTATTATTAGTAGGCTCTCAATCCAAATTTGCATTCATTTCGGGCATAACTTTGTGCTCGATTACTTTAACTCAATATATATCTAGTTTGTTAGTATATTGCAAATTTTTTACATGTATTCAAACACTTTGATACTTAATCAATAAACAACATGTATACTACTTATATGGTATAAGGGCATGTCTAGTTTGGGCATTCATTATACTTGTTAAAGATTTTATTGGGCCCTACACAAATTTTATAGCATTTGTACAATGGGTTTGGATTTAAAAAGAGATTTTACGAGATTTGATAATAAGATTTTAGAAACCTCGTTTTTAAGATTTCGGAAGATTTGAAAATCATATAAAATTTCATATTCTCTACTTTTCTCTTCCTTATATGTTGTCTCCAATCGTCCTTTTCATGTCCACTTCCAACATCTCAGAGGCTTGTCATCGAAAAACTCTTGGAGGCTCATCGTCCATTTTCATGTCCACTTTCTCTTTTATTGTTTACATTTTGGAGATTTGATTGTGCCTTTTCATACCCACTTCTTTCTCCTTCCTCGTAATACCATTTGTTCAAAAAAACAATGAACAATAAAATTGAACAATATCAAACAATTTCGAAGAACATACCAAATCCACACAAAAACTGAAGCTTTTTTGTCCTCTTTCTTTTGTACAAACAAATACCAGAATTGAACCGGTATTTGTAGAAATGAAACTAAGGATTCTTCTTCCTCTTTCTTTTGTACAAACGAATAGCAAAATTGAACCTAGATATGTAATCCCCGACCTCCTTCATTATCTCCTTCTCGTTTATTTTCAATCATTCATTCTCCCTCTCGTCTAATCTTAATGATTTCGAAAACCCTAAATCGAAAGGAAGATGATAAAGTCCAATGTTGAATGATTGCGAGATGTGTATTGTGCGCCTACAGTGGAAAAGAGAACCCTAGATAATCCTTGTCATTGTGTGAAAATGGGATGAAAGAATGGTGATGGATGAAGGTGGTAGAGCGGTAGAGTGGTTTCAAAAAAAATTTCGCTTATCTTTTTGTTTTGTTTTGATTTACATCAAGTGAAATGTTGTCAGGGGTATTTAAGTAATTTGTTATCTTCAAATCCTATAAACATAATTTTACTAAACACATCCTATGTTTAACTACAATGTTTCTCTAAGAAACTCGAATATGAAAAAATCCATCCAAAAACCACAACTACGAGCACAAACAAAATTTTACTAAACACGCCCTTACTCCTCAAAACCAAACATTTTTATTAACCTAATTAAAACAAGATTAAGATGGCGACCTTGATGTCACTAACTCTTTCCTTTTATCTACGTCCGTCCCTCTAATCACCCAAGCCAACAAATATACACGGTTCTTCTCAACAATGAGAATTTGTGATGTGTATTGTGTAGCCATGTCTCATGTCTTCTTTACCAAACAGAAGGTAGACTTCATCAATGAGAAACAAACTAACACAATATCACTAGGTTCATATAACTGAATTATATTTTCCAGATAACAAATAAGTAAATAAGAGTATATAATATCGATTTACGACTTTATAAACCATTAGGTTCTTATGACCGAATTATATTTTCCGGACAAATATAGTTTTGATTTTACGATCTACCGAATTGATTAATACAAATATTTCTACTTTAATTTTGTGAAGGTTTTCAACGCAAAATAAATTACAAATGAATATACTTAAGGGGTCATTTGGTATCGATACCCTAATTAAAGGTATCAGATATGAGTATTAGATATGGGTATCAAGATATGAGCATAATTAAAGGTATCAGGTATGGGTAGTTGATACCACTGTTTGGTATTGATACTCTAATTAAAGGTATGAAGTATGGGTATCTGATACCACTGTTTGGTATTGATACTTGATATCAAGATAAAAACATCATAATATAAACAAAATTCAATCCACAAATCATCGTCATTGAGCATTAAATTCAATCAAACCATTGTCATTCAACATAAAATGTGCCTAAAAAATTTAAACCAAATGCAAGATTGTCAACATAAAGACATATCCCCATGTTTGAGCATAAAATACTTCAAAAGATGACTCCAAAATCACCATGCAACCACCAAAATCACCAAACATTCGAGATTCATAACTACCCCATCGAGAACCTTCTACCCTTGACTTGCACTTGAGGAACCACGAAGTCGATCGATAAATTTTTGCACATACAATTTCTTCAACGGGTTATTTGGGAAATTGTAGAATGCGTGGATGTGGTTTGTGCTAGTCAAAATAAAGTCAAGTACATCAATAGCATCTTCATCAGAGACTCCCGTTAACATAGATATCACGCAAAGTAGTTGACTCTTTTGTTATGATAGAAGTTCCTCACGCTTCTCAAATTTTACCATGACGTTACTTACCTTATCCAAAGACTCTTGGATTTCAGCTAGAGAAATCGTAAAGCTATCACTTTTTTTAGCCATTCGAAGTGAACTTTTACGTACTTAGCATTTGCTTCTTTGAAAGTGGAGGCCTTGACGTTGCGTCACTGGAGGTGTAATCATCCACCTCTATCGGTGTCTCTTGATCACCATATTCAATATATATGTTATGAATCATGTCCTCCACATCTTCGGTATGAATTCCGGTAGCTCGATCAGAACCAAAGATAAGCTCTAACTTGTTGTAATATACAAAAGGAGTCATCCATAAACCTGTAGCCCTAGGATGCATCTAGGGAAAAAAAACAATGTTTTATAAATAGTGGTGAATTTATGCTTGCAAATAGTCAGATGAATGTCATAAAAACTTACCTTGCAAAACTCGTCAAAAGATTGTTTCTCGCAACTGATCATACAAGGTGTGTCATCCCATGTGAATCCAGACAACTTGGTCATCTCATGGATGACAATGTATTTCTCCTTCATCCACTTTAACTTTGATTCAATTTGTGAAGCATTGAATGCACTTATGGGATAGTGGATTTCACATTTTCCCTTCAAGTATTTATGGAAATTACTTTTGAAGCCACATTCACATCTCCATCGAGGATCATCTTTCAACTCCAATACCATACCCAAAATCCGCTCATGCTCATCATGGGTCCACTTTCTCTTGTTTTTCCCTCGTGCACCAACTCCACTTGAACTACTTATCCTAAACATATACACAATTTTCATACAAGTGCAAGAATAAAAAAAAAACATTCGTAATATAGTTCAACCATGAAAATTTCCGAATATAAAAAATTCTTACAAATAAAGTCCCAACGGTAGATAATCAAAACATATTTCTTACAAAAAAAACATCACATAGTCTTACAAACATAATGAAAACACACACCAAGTCTTACAAACTAGAAACCTAATTGTTATATGAGTCGTTGGCTAAGGTATTTCTAAAACTAGTCTAATATTCTCATACACTAACTTGAGTGATGTACTCAACCTCCTCATCTTCCACTCCCATCTCCACCGCTTCCTTCTCATCCTCTTCCTCTTCACTCTCTCCTTCATCACCTAGTGACAACCCAACATCAGTTGATCGACATGTATTTGAGAATAAGATTGTGTAATAATGCACACATAGTAACAATTCGGTCTTGGGTTCGTATTGGGAAAAATGAACGACTCCGGAGAATAACCCATGTATAGTGTAGGTTTTTTTAACAAGTGATTGTGTAACTTCAAAACCGCACGAATACAGAGGTTGAATTGTCGACTCACACTCCCCCCACTCCTTTAGAAAGTAATTTGCTACCGATCTATTTTTCTTATAATGAGCCAAAGTAAATAAAAATGTTGCAACAATTTCCTCCACCTCCATATTTTTTGTTCTTCGTAGTTCTCCTATATTTTGGATCATATCACAAAGCACTCCAAAAGTTTGTCTATTGACACGAAGTTCGTTTTTACATGTAACATCACTTTCTCTAATTAAGCTATTAAAAATGGTCAATCTATGGAGATTCAGTTTATCCTTATCTTGCAATTGTAATTCATTAATTTGAGGAGTTTGTTCATGAACCCTTACAATAATAAGAACAACCAATTTTATAACTAGAGCAATTGTTGTTTGAACAAATTTTTGTCTTTCCTTCTTTCTCATTATTGAATCAAGCTTGTACGAGTCCATTTCTAATCATAGACATAAAAAAAGCAAAAATTAAAATAAGGAAAAACCCTATCATCATTTCAACATTATCATATTACATAAACACTAAAACAAGCTGCAAAAATGATTTTCAACTAAACAACTAAGCTATGATTTAATTTATATCAACTGAACAACTAAGCTAAGCTTAAATTATATCAATTAGCTAAGCTAAGTTTAATTTATATCAATTAGCTAAGTTAATGTGCAAAAATAATTTCCAAACTAATTCATATTCATAAGGTAAATAATTGCAATAACTGTAGTCCAGTAGAACATAATGACTAACATAAAAAAAAATCAGCAGCTAAAGCTTTGTCCAAGAGCTAAAGCGTTCTTCCGGAGCTAAAAAAAATTAGTTTTGGAGAAAGTTTTAGCTGCTGAATTCCAAACTGATTTTTTTAATTAAAAAAATTAGTTTGGAGAAAGCTTTAGGCTTTAGCTGCTAAAAAATCACCAGCTACAACTTTTCCCATGAACTAAGAAAAATCAGGAGGTAAAACTTTCTCCAACAACTCATGATTTCTGTAGGAGCTAGAAAAATCAGTAGATAAAGCTTTCTCCAAACTAATTCATATTCATAAGCTTGTTAAGCTTAGTTGCTGATTTTTGTTACTGTGTGCATACATAAAAAAAACATCTTCTCCAGAGCTAAAATTGACTAGTTCATATTCATAGAAACAAAACAGGCAATGTTCAACAGGTAAGAAATTGCTAAAGTTGAACAGGCAAAGTCAATAGCTAAAGCTTTCTCCAAACTAATTCATATTCATAAAAGCACAACAAGCTTTCTCCAAAAAAATCCAACAGACATCAAAAACAACAAATTCTAATAAGATTTTGAATTCAATACAACAAAAAAACAAACCTAATCAGATTTATGAAGAGTAACAGACAAGGCTTACACAAGAAAGGAGAATTGCTAGACATGGTACAAAACATGCGAAGTTCAACAAGGAAGGAAATATGTACCTGCTCCGGTCGGCGGTTCCTTGCTCCGGTCAACAACAAGATATCGTAAGGAAGGAAGGAGAAGAGAGTTTGACATCTCTTTGGTCGGCAGTTCAGTCGTAGAAGAAAAGAAGGAAGAGAGGGGAAGGAAAGAACGAAGCGATACCTCCCAAAAAATACGTATATCAAAACCCCCAATTTTCGATAGAAGGGTATCATTTTGATATCGATACCCTGAAATACCAAACAAGTGATACCCATACCCATATCTTTATTAAAGACTAGGGACGTCGCAATACCTCCCAAAATATGTAGATGAACGCTCAAAAGAACTAGGATCTCTTCTTGTTGAGCAACAACAAGACAACACTTCAGGCTACTATAGAACATAAAATGAGGCAAAGGAGCTGTTTGGAATAATAATTTAGATGATAGATCATATAAATTTCAAATGTGAATATAGCTACCTATAATTACGCTAAATGTCATAACAAAGTGTAGCTTTCCAATTCATATTTAGGAACAAGTTAATGATATGTTTGTACATTACAAAGTAGAAGTACTGTTATGTATGTGAATATGGTTAAAGTTGGAGTCATTAAGGAACCAAGCCAACGTCTACAGAGAGATTGATCTTCCACAAGTTTTGTGTGAACTTGTGTTGCGAGATAATGCAAGAGGGTGTATTGTTCTTGATTTACCAACTTGCATGTACTAAGAATACTTTTCAATAGTTATGTTGTTTTGCTTACTTGGGTAAAAAGTTAATTTGTTGAACAGTTGCTCAAAGATCAAGAGCCTGCATCAAAGTAAATGAATACTTATCAACAAAAGCTCAATAAGTAATTTGATTTGATAATCTTATATAACTTCTGCAGATTGAGTACGGAAATGTATGACCTAATCATGGAGTTATTTGATTAATATTTTATTATATAGCCTGATATAACTGCAGTATAAGTCTTGACATTAGGCTTCACCAAATTCCTTTCTCGAACTTCCTTTAACAATTCATGCCCTCTTCTTACCTTATCAGACTTACACAATCCATCTATCAGGGCATTATAGGTGATAGTATCAGGATCACAACCAAACTCGTTCACGGCATTAGCTGTCTCGCTATGCATAGACCTCGAATCAATATATTGAAACTAGAAGTATCCACACAAGAAGCATTCATACATTCATTAAAGAATCCAATAGGCTCTTCAATCCTCTTCTTATTCACCAAAACATTCAAGTATTTGTTATACACAAAAGCACCCACACCAATCTCATGGCATTCAGTGTATGCAAGCCATTTCCCGGACATTATCAAATCTACTCGATTCAACATCAAGGGAACTATCTGGGAAAAACCCATCAGTCCTCATGTAATCCAATAAAGAATCTGTCAACCCTAATATACCCAGCAGAAAAAAAACTCTCAACAAGTAATCATAAGTCCTAAAACCATGATTAAGATTCAGCTTCTCACGGCTATATTCAAATAACCCAAAAGCCAAACTCGGATCTTCTACTCATTTAACAGCTTCGTACGCAATCAATGGGGTAATCCTTAGCTCACAAAAGTTATCAATAATCAAATTAAATATCCAAAATCCGCACTTGATAAAGAGAAGCTCCTCAGATTATAAGGAGTATTAACCATATATATAGAATACCGCAGTAAATGTGATTTGTAATGAAGATAACTCACAGCACAATAGGAACCACTGTAAAAAAAAATTTGTTGCATGTAAGCTATTTGCCATTGTCAACTTACTCCCACTAAGTCAAGCGATTGTATATTCCTTGATCTTCAGAAAATGGAGTTCCTTTCTTTCAATGGAGAAAGTGATAAGTGACCTGCCACAAAAGAAAACAGGAGCATGTTAATCACTCAAACTTGAGATAAGAGCATACATTATAAGTTCAGCACCCAAAGGAGCACATCCAGAATACAATACCATAATATAAATTACAACCAAAATGAGCTCTACCCACACAAAACGTTTTAGTGGCACCTCTATACCCTCAAGGGGAGCAGCAATGACATTGTTCATAAATCTCTTATTTTCGGGGGCTGTGAAATTCAAAGACAAACATTGCAATTATAAAATATTAATACGCCAGTAATAAAAGGTTCAGAGCTTGACAATATTGAATTAGAAGACAATATTTTCAATCTCGTGGGTACAAATGACACACGAGAAATCTATCCACCAAATGTATCCTAATGAAATAGAACATGGAACTGAATGTTAAAACATTAATGTTAGATTATAATGTATAGAATCACCTTAAGATTCAAAACAGAAAATTCAATGGCTACTCCAGTTCCTGAGAACTTTACCTAGAGAAAAACATGTTTTAATCAAGGTGTATTAGCTATAAAAGAAAATGGCTCATTAATAATAAATTATGTGGGCCACAGTGTGCCCAACTTAATGCACCTGATTCTAATAGCCATGTGATATTCAAATTAGGGGCATGAAATTTATCAAATGTTGTTTTAAATAATTGGCTAACAAGTTCAATAATTATAATTATGAAAAATGTTAGAGAAGTTTTATAGATCAATACCTTGTCATAAGGAGGAACCATGGTCTATGTGTTTTCAGCAAATGGTCCAACAGGTCAGATTACATTTGCTATATTACAAATGCAAGAAAGGGACCATATGTCAACATCCGTAACAATATACATTATTTTTGCCTTGTTAAAATCAGATAATGAAAAATGGAAATCATGATCTTACCTTAGCAGTGAGCTCATCTAAAGCAGGGTTGTAACACTCCAAATCCGTAGGACTCGAGGCGCTACCGGGTTAGGATCTCACAATGAATCCTGACCCTAGCCCGACAACAATTTCATTGATCTTACAACAAGGCACATATAGATTAAAACAAAACATAAAATTGATATATATATATATATATATATATATATATATATATATATATATATATCAAAAAGTTGATACAGAGTACTGCTGAGTACAATCAAAACATAACAAATATAAACAAGATCAAAAGATCCCTATCCCACGAGGACGACCTAGTGTACGGAGCCCTCAGCAGATCACCCTCTTTGGATCACTCTGCAGTTCTCCTAACCTGCAAGGGATCTACAACACGGAATAAAACCGTTAGCTAACCATACACATATATAGAATGAACATAAGCACAATCACATATCAGAAATAATAAACACTTCAGCATGATATCACACATTTACCGGTTCATTATCTTTATATAATTATCCATCACTCATACGATATATATATATATATATAAGTCAGTATATGAACATAAGTGACACGAGGAATATAACCCTCGCCTCTTTGGGCTATAGCCAGCTGGAGTGGATCCGGCACACTTCACATATACCCAATGGGAGTGTTCCATGTCCATCCCGTATACCAAGTCTGACCTATCCAGAAAGAACCTCCCAGACTCCCAGCGGGATGTGATAGGGAAAGGTTGTCACGGCCCTACAGTGGGCAATCAATAGACCATAGGTCGGTAATAACATTATCACATGCTAGCAAGCATAAACATACACCACTCATGCAACATCCAATATAGAGATGGCAGCTAAGTAAGTCCTATGGACTTACCTCAATCTCGGAAGTAATCTAAACTATGATCAACTCTCAACCTGGTCCACTCCAATCTGGAGGACAACACGGCCTATACAAGGCATCATATATACATATCAATCTACTATCACACAAAGGGGTCACACCTAGACCCAAGGGATCCATAAAGATCATATCCAACTTGTAAACCTCGATAAAACTAAACCTCAAAGCCATACTACTCTAGGTAGATCCAGGACAAGACGCACCTACATGACAAAGAGACGCAGGGGCGGAGTAAGCAATCCGCAGGCGCGGCAAGACTCAGCCGCAGGCGCGGTGACAGCGGCTGCAGGCAACGCAGGCACGGCGCGGGCACTGCGGCACGGCTTCCGCAATGGCGGCGGCTTCTAGGTGCGGGGGCGGCGACGGTGCAGAACGTGATCCCGCGACTCTTCTTCAGCTCTTCATGTGATCAAATCACGTCTTCTCTCAACCAAAATCATACACATGCATATACATTCATTTACTAACATTAATCTATGATCAAACATCTAATCCTAAGCTAAGGGGAAAGAATCAAAGGAAGAAAGAAGAGAAGAGGAAGAAGAAAGCTTACCACAGCTGTGGCCTAACCAAGAACTGATCACCTCTAACACCTCAGTTGGCTTCCAAGCTCAGCAAAGCACATTAACTCATCAACAACCACCAAAAGCCACACAAAACTCTTCCAACTCTAAAGAATCCAAGATCATGCTCAAGAAGGATGAAGGAGAAGCAAGGAGGACGTGAAAGGGCTGGATTGGGAATGAGAAGTGAAGTGAAACCCTTGCTCAGCAAGGTAAGAAGTAAGGGAAAAGAGTAAAGCACGAGTCAACCGGTCAACAAAACCGGCTGCAGCCGCAGCGGGAGCGGAAACCCGCTGGGGAGGCACACATGCCCGCGGAGCGGCTAGGCCAAATCTCGGCCAAAGCCAATTTCGGCTAAAGTCAAATCTCGGTCCGAAAGACTAAGGCTCTTACAAGGGTAAGTTGCCGTCTCCAACTCGGTTGTGTATCTGTCACTGAATCTCGATAAATGTAAGTTATGTCCACAGATTTTCTACTTCAAATGATAGGTCAGACTACATCTATTCTTATGGGCGGTATATGGGCGTCCTCACCATTTGTATGACTAACTCCAAGAGCAAGAAGCACCTCCAAAGTGATGGAAAAGAATTTAGTGTTAATGGAGCAATAGATCTCAAATGCCTACAAATTAGAAAAGAGACCAAGAAATTCGGGAAAAATGAAGAAACAAAGGGTGAGTTCTTACCCTCGGTTTGCTTCTGATGTCAATACCGGATTCACCAACCCTGTTCCATATATCAGAAGAAGATTCACCCACCAATCAGAATTATAACTTCAATTAATTGAATAATACACAAAGTGAAATACATAGGCAAACCCACCAGAAAGCAGACTATGCTCGACTGCTTATACAACAGAAGATTCCAATAGAGTAAGAGGATGAAATATTAAAAGATTCAATCACAAGGAGCACATGCTCCTGCCTTAACTTAAAGAAGCTCTTATGTTGGCCTCCCAACTGTTGTTGAATAACACTGAGCATTGCCTCATAATCAGTCCGAGTCTCCGTCGTCTTGGGTTGGTAAACAACCTCATATGTGGTCAGTAGGCCCTCAACGATGCCAAAGTTGTCCTAATAACCTATGTTTTTAAAAGCATAAGTAAAATAAGATTATACCAACCATATATATTTGGTCATCAAAACAACTCACGTACATTAAGCATGAGGTATATTGTACCTTGGCCAAGGGAGCAAGATAGTTGGTTGAGCAAGACTGTCACTATTTGGCTGGGAACAAATTTAGCTTATGTTTCCATTGCCAACTTCCCATCCTACAACAAATGTATAGAGGGATATATTAAGACCAATGGGTTAAAAAAAGTAATGAATTATAATAAACATAGAGGGATACAATTCTATTTATTCAAGTTCTACAAGCTTAATCTTGAAACTCACGAATTTATTTGCAAATGGAGGCATCATATGACACAGTACCAAAGGCTTATATTAATAATAATAGGTGTACATGTCAAAGCACCCAAGATTACATATATAAAGTTACCAACTGTTGTATACTACACTGTATACTACACTAAGAGTAAGTGACTATGTCAATGCAAAGCGTAGCTTGAGATAACAATAAACTCCATACCTCAAACTGCAGTGAGATATTAAATAGCGACTTTTGGGCTTAGTTTCCCGGCGAGGGCTTTTCCGGTGGGATTGGAATTCCGACGACAATATGATAAGGTTAAGAACTAAGTCCTCTATCATTAATTGAGAAAGCCATTCAAACTCTGAATCCTCTTCCTGTCAAACCCACAAAGGAAAAAAAATTAATGGCAAGAAAAATATTTCACCATACACAGATGAGAGAGGTCATTTCTGCTAAACTTAGATTCAGCAACTGCATTTGAAATTTCAAGATTTAAAACCGGTAAAAGAAACATGGGAAACAAAGTTCTTTCTCTTGTGGCTTCCTCTGGAGGGAAGCAAACAATGTCGAAGAAAAATAGAAATCATCATTATTTGAACACCAACATAGCCACAAAGAGGGAAATTCACGTAGAAATTGACTGAAATATAAATATATATCCCAACAGCAAGCCCTTCAAGAACCTTGTAATGCAAAGACCCAGCCTGAGCAATAGCACAAAGACCCCTACTATTAACTTTCTTGGCTTTAGTTTATTTTCAATCAGTTTCATTCTAAGTTGACTGAAAATTCATCAGAGACTTGAATTCAACAAATTCAGATATTTTAAGGGGAAAATTGCACACCAAATTCAGCTCGCATGGGAAAAAAACAGTAGGGAAAACACAGTTTTATGATATCATACAACCTACATCATTTGCTTTGGTATCCCAACAAAATCAATCAATACTCAACTACACTGATGTCTACTAATTTAACAATCATTTCATTAGAAATATAATAATTCTCAGCAATCATGGCCAAATCTTAGAAATTCCAAGATTATGATGCAATTTCGTCTTAAACTACTATACTGGGAGATTATCTACATGAATAAACTTCTAAGTCACGAGGACAACAACAAAAACTTACAGCTTGACTCGTCATCTTCATCACACCATTTGTTCAAATCAACTTTATTGCATGCAGGAGGCTTTTCTTCTGACTTAAGGAGCCTTTTCCATCATTCCTTTTTCTCTTTCTTGACAGTGCACAATATATTCCTCATGCCTACTTTAGTTTTGCAGCCCTACAGATAATAAGACAATTCTCTTAAGTAAAACCCAAGAAGCAAGAAAAATAAATAAATACCATTTAAACTGTGAAACAAGGCAATATTTTGTTAATGTAATTGATATTTTTCTTACCAAAAACATTTAACACTTATTGCGCTACATTGGTGCAAGCCTAGCTACATAAATTCGAATAGCCAACAAAATTAATGAAAATGGGATCAAAAGGAAGTCAAAACTCAGGTAAAATTGATCACAGAGCTCCAGGGTGCACTCATATTTCTCATTATGTGCTCCAACAGCGGAAAAGTTCAATACTCCCTGAGGTTCACACTTAATACAAACATCTTTGGCATCAAGTACAACGATCGTAAGGTAAATCTTGTCAGATCGTTGCGCCCAAAAAATTTTAGGATGGTGATTGTAAATAGACAAAAGCAAGATTCTTCAAATTACTCTATGATAACAGCAAAAAATAGTTTCAAAGATACGCCACTGACAAGATACCTCATTTTGGGGGTTTAGAACTTGCTAGAAAAAAGCTTGAGAAGCAAGGATTTGTGACAATGTCCTACAATATATCACAACTCATATGAGTGTGAACTGCAAAAATGCCTAGGGTTTCGAATTCTAAGGGTATTGTAAGAGCCTTAGTCTTTTGCACCGAGATTGTCTTAGCCGAGATTTAGCTTTGGCCGAGATCGACCTTAGCCGCCCCCGCAGGCATGTGTGCCGCCCCAGCGGGTTCCCGCTCCCGCGGCCCAGTGAACCGCCCCCGCGGTTTCCTGCGGCTGCAGCCGGTTTTGTTGACCGGTTGACTCGTGCTTTACTCTTTTCCCCTTACTTCTTACCTTGCTGAGCAAGGGTTTCACTTCACTTCTCATTCCCAATCCAGCCCTTTCACGTCCTCCTTGCTTCTCCTTCCTCCATCTTGATCTTGTTCTTGGTTTGCCTTAGAGTTTGGAAGAGAGTTTGTGGTGTGGCTTTGTTGAGGTTGCTTTTGTGTATGATTGCCGAGCTTGTGATGCCAGTTGAGAGTGTGTTTGTTCTTCCCTTGGGTGATCACAGCAGTAGAGGTGAGCTTCTTGTTCTTCCTTTCTTAGCTTAGGATTAGATGAATTGGATATAGATTGATGTTGGAATGTGTATGTATATGTATGTGTGTGGTTTTGGATGAGAGAAGACGTGATTTGATCACGTGAATAGCTGAAGAAGAGTCGCGGGATCACGTTCTGCACCGTCGCCGCCTCCGCGCCTGGAAGCCGCCGCCCCTACGGAAGCGTGCCACAACGCCTGCGCCGTGCGTGCGTTGCCTGCGGCCTTTGTCACCGCCTGCACTGAGCCCTGCCGCGCCTGCGGGTTGCCTGTTCCGCCCCTGCGTCTCTTGTGTCACGCGGCTGCGTCTTGTCCCGGGTCTACCTAGAGTTAGGTAGATCCTTTCCTTTCCTAGTATGAGCGGGTTATTAGCATGCTAGGTACGTGAATGAGGTTAGAACGATGATGAGTATGTTATCGTTTATGTCGGTTATGGCTTTGAGGTTTATGAGTTAGGATACAATCCTTATGGATCCCTTGGGTCTAGGTGTGACCCTTTGATGGATATGAGTCTGATATATGTTATATGCCTTGATATTAGGCAGTGTTGTCCTCCGGATTGGAGTGGACGTATCTGAGAGTTGATCGTGATTGAGTTTACTCCTGAGGTTGAGGTAAGTCCATAGGACTTACTTAGCTACTATCCTTATATTGGATGTATGCTTGAGTGGTGTTTGTTATATGCTTTGTAGCATGCGATATGGTTCATTACCGACCTATGTTATATTGACCGCCCATTGTAGTGGTTGTGACAACTTACCTTTCATCCCCTAGTGGAGTCTGGGAAGTTCTCTATAAGCTAGTTAAATCTGGTATACGGGAAGGGCACCTACCACTCCATATGGTATACGGGAAAGTGCGTTGATACCACTCCAGCTAGCTATTGCACGCAGAGGCGAGGGTTATATACATTCCTCATGTCACATATATTCATATACATCTATTTATACGATTGGAGTGATTAAAGATAATAAACCGGGTAAATGTGTGAAAGCATGTTGATATGTTATAATTTCTGATGTGTGTTTGTGCTCTAGCATCTTCTTATATATGTGTATGGTTAGCTAACGGTTTTATACCGTGTTGTAGATCCTTTGCAGGTTAGGAGAGCTGCAGAGTGATCCAGAGGGTGATCTGTTGAGTGCTCCGTACACTGGGGCGATATCGTGGGATATGGGTTATTTATGTTGTACGGATTTATGTTTTGACTTTGTACTCAGCAGTACTCTGTATTACCTTTTGATATGTATATATATACATCAGTTTATGTTTTGTTTTAATCTATTTGTGCCTTGTTGTAAGATTCAGTGAACTTGTTGTCAGGCTAGGGTCAGGATCCATTGTGAGATCCTAGCCTAGTAGCACCTCGAGTCCTACGGATTTGGGGTGTTACGGGTATTAACCTAGTAACGCTGAAGACAAATAGATAGAGGGAAAATGACGAACTATTGACCCACAAAATTAAACGAAGAATAAGCAAGCTTACCGACGAGCCGGATCTGCAATGTCAAGCTGACGAGCCGGGATCTGCTCGTTTCAATCGATTTGGCGAGCCACGTTCCCTCTCCGTCCCGATCTGCCGCCGACATCCCTATACGAGCCCAGATCTGCCGCCTTTAGCCCTGACATCGAGCCACACCGCCAGAGTCGAGGAGAAGAGAGCATCGTCTTCCCGGTTCGCCAAAGGATGGAGTCGGGGGAAAACACCGCATGTCACCGCGAGCAATCACTGACCACTCGGGAGCGCGGTTGCGACCACCACCGCCCCCTCTTGCGGAGTCGTGCCGGGAAGCCGCCGCCAACAAGGATTCTCCAAACCTAGATATGTGGTCACTTGAAACTGTAGAGAATTACGAGAATTAAGAAGAAAGATCCGTGAAGCATAAGATCTGTACAGAACCAGGAGTAAGAAGAAAGAGAGACGGTGATTTACGTTGCAGAAACGTGTAACCCTATTTACTAAAGTGTAATAAATTAAAGAAGGGTAATATAGGAAATTAACTATTGTAAGGGGCAAGTCTCCCTTTAATAATATTATAAGATAAGATATGGATACCAAATGGCCCGTAATTAATATAATTTGGGAGGATGAATCAATTTACGAGAATATATAATTTTCAATATATTTTTAAACAATTATGTAACAAACCGAAACCCTAAAAAAATATTTTTCCCTCTTCTCTTTTGCCCTTACCACAAGGTCTCAAATTCCCATCTTCAAGCCAAAGACCTAAATCTAGACCAAATCTACTCAACCTCTTATGTTGGGGGTCTTTGCTCTCGCCGAAAAGATTGTCTTTTGATTCCACAAATCGATATTTTGAATCTTCGAATCCAAATGCTTTGTAAAAGATGGAGGTATTAAAAATCTCGTTTCATTGACTCTTGTTCTTACAGTCTCGTGCTAAAAAAAGAAGAAGAAAATGCAACATGTTGATAAGAGATGGGACGATGAGCGTTTTGGTAGAGTTAGTGTTTCTCTGTTTTCCTTAAGAATTTATTTTGGAAGGGCGTAATAGGTGTTGATGTGAAGAGTTGCTCCTCGTGGAAGACCTCCATGTTTTGGTTTGTGATTGCCTTTTGTAGATGAGTTTTCTTGGTGTACCATGTACCCTTTCTTCAATTTGGTTATGACATTGTCTTATTTGTGATTTTCATATATGACGTTATTTTGTAACAACATCTACATCCAAATCTACAATATTGTCCTTATCTAAACAATTTCTATTGTTCATGGTTTTGATTGGTGTTTGTTGAATCTAATGTGAACCTTTGTCTTGTTGGAGATTGTAACACCTGATGTCTTAGAGACGTTGATTTCATGTCAACCCTGCTCACGCAGAAACTTCACGGGAGGTCATCCATCCTAAAATTGTTTTATCACAAATACTCTTAACTTTTCGTCGGAATAAAAAATTACAACAAAAATTTATGAGAAAATATGTAACGAAAAAGATGCGCCCCTTAAATATACAAGATTTAATTTATTTATGTATATATTAATTAATAAGTTTATGTAAATTGATATCAATTATTATTATTAATAATAAGTGAAGTTCGGAGTCATTTTGTAGCACCCGTGGCCGTAAGGTAAATCCGCTCATTTCAGGTTCCAACTGCAATAATCATCTCTCCGCTATCTAGGTTTGGTGGGAGACTCTTTCCTTTTTTTCGATTTCTGTCCAATCTAAGGAGTTTTCCGTGTTTCTTCCATTCATCTTCTCTTTTCTGTTCGTCGAATTTCACATTGCTTCGGTTATCGATTCAGTTTGAGCTCTTAGTTCATATTCATCGCTCTTCGGCATATCGTTTTAGTTCTAGGGCTGTGTTTGAGTCTTTAGGTTGCGTGGTTGTAGATCCCGAGTCGAATTCAACCATGTTCTGGCGTATGGCTGGCTTGTCGACGGCGTCTCCTGTGAGTCCCCCTCTTTCTATGCATCAAATTTTTTTTTTTTTTTCTATGTCATACTTTGTCATCAAAGATAATTGAATGTTCTATTATCCGAGATCAGTCGCTTGTAGAAATTGTATCCCTGTCACTCTCTGCAGTGAATCTCACTGTTACTGTGACAAAGAATATTGAACTTTCTTTGAAGCTAAAGTCTTTCTGTATATAATCCTTATCATCAAGTGAATTTGGAGGCCCGGGCTTTCTCAAACATGTTGCAGTACTTCATGTTTTAGTTTTCTTGATCGGTCAAACCACTGTTGCATCGACCGCAAGTTGTTCTGGTGTGTTTTGAGACTGAGACACCGACTTATTGTTATTCACTGACACGTCAGGCGCAGTCTTCTTATGAGGGCATTCTAGTTGTGTTTAAACTATGAGGGCATTCTAGTTGAAACAACAGATGCAGTAATATACTGAAAGACACACTAGATAATGCACAATTGTCTTCTTGTGTTTAAACTATGTTGATACAAAGTGCAACACAGCATGAGATAAGAAGATCAAGTAATGGTTGTATTCTCTATAAATCAATGAATTCGGATCGATCAAAGTGGAATGGAGGATTTACGTATTGAACCCTGGCACCTGCACAAGCACACTTGACAATAAGCTTTTTTTTGTAGCATATCTAGTGGAAGCTTGAATAGCGATTACTTGAATTTCATATTTCCTGATGCTGCCTTATGTAGGTGCTATCTCTTCTTGTGGAAAGAGCTGGCTTATATTTGTGATGGTTAATGAGGGTGGAGGAGACTTTCTCCTTCATTTAAAAGTATATTTCTATTGAATAAAACACTTCTTTCACAAAAAAAAGGAAGAGAATAATTAACACGTTCCAAGTGAAGATTCATTTAATTTCTGTAATGAATATATATAATTTAACATCCATCTGTTTTTTCCCATCTCCAGTTTGTATGATTTTACAGAGTATCTGGTGGTTTCCTTTGTTTTTTTGTACGGCTTGCATGACTCAGTGTGGGTTTGCAGTGAATAAAATATCAAATTATAATTCTACACTTCAGGTGGAGACAATATTGGACAAAGACAATTTTACCCTGGAAGAGCTTCTTGACGAAGATGAAATCATACAGGAATGCAAAGCCCTCAATGCTCGACTCATCAATTTGTAATTCTCCTCTGCTTTTGCACCTTTTGTTTACAGACTTTTATGTATCTAAGTAGCTATCTATTTATCTATCCGTCTCTCTTTGTGCATATTTTTTATTCCTTTGACATTTGTTTCGTTATACATATCTTTCACACAAGTATATTTCTTTTTCTTAACCATAAATCTTGTCTTTGTTCACTTCGTTCATTATCACACAAATTTTGTTTTCGTGGAAGCATATTTGCTCCACATGATGCCTAAACTTGATAATCTACTGCTGCCATTTTCTTCTGCAGTTTAAAGGAAAACCCCCAGGTTGAGCAACTTGTTCGTTACATTGTGGAAGAAGCTCCCGCGGATGCTGAAAGAAGCAGAAGTCTCAAGTAGACCACTGTGGAACATCCTTAAATGTTTTTATCAGGCCTTGATTTTAACCGTTGTTCTGTTTGATTACTTATCCATGCTCCGCTTTTTCTCTGCAGATTTCCTTTCATTTCATCTGAGATCATTACTTGCGAAGTTGATATTATACTACGGACACTGGTAGAGGATGAAGAGGTAATTTCGGTTCAATTTTTCTTGATGTTATTTGTCATCTTTACTACACGATGTTCTAATAAATTTGTTCAAAATTTTCTCGTTTGTGATTGAACAGTTGCTGGCTTTGCTGTTCTCCTTCTTGGATCCAAACCGGCCACATGGTACCTTACTTGCTGGATATTTTAGCAAGGTAGTTCAAGTTGGAAACTCTGCCTAATTGTTCATCAAGCCCATAGGAGACTAAAATCCGCACACATGCATGTACTTTATTTCCCGATGATAAACATCATTGTAGCTTTTGTAAATATCTTGTACTTCTCTTATCTTTTAATCAGCTACATTCTTTTGGTTTGCACTTGCTACATATGTGACTTCTTGCTCCATCACCCATGCCCCTCTCTCAGGTCATGATCTGTCTATTGTTGCGGAAGACAACTCCCATTATGAATTACATCCAAGTAAGTATCGAATATGCCACTGGAGAATGGTATTCGTTTTTCAATATTTGTTTTAATAAAGTAAGGTTCAGAAAATCTGAAGACCAAGTGTAAAGTGTCCAGTATATCAGTATATCACGTTGACATAATTCAACTCCAGAAATACTTTTTTTTTTTTTTGCCTTTGATGGGACATTTTGTACAAATATTGGCGTCTGCCTGCCTATTTTATCTACTTTCCATAATTTTAACTTTGTGGATATTGCCTACATTCTGCCCCTTCTCATAACTAACCTGTGTTCTTATCATATACTGTCATTGTGGATTGCCTAGGCTCATCAAGAAATCATCAGGCAGATGGTTGACCTTGTTGGAATCACATCCATTATGGAGGTTGGTTGTAGTATATCTCGATCTTTGTTTGGTGCATCGTTTTTTTAATTAGTTCTATACATTGTAGAGCACTTGTATCTGGGTTATCCCCCTCTAGTGCTGCAAAAGCTGTCAAGTTTCTTATTCAACTTCAAGTGCTAGCTATCACTACTAAATTTTATACGCTTTACATTGATGGGTGGTTGCCTTTCAATTGTATGAAATGGTAACAGTTTTTGAATTGTGTCCAGGTATTGGTTCGCCTAATTGGTGCTGATGAACATATTTATGCGAACTATGCAGAAGCAATAAGATGGCTGGAAGATACTGATGTTTTGGAGATGATCGCGGATAAGTTTGTCTCCTCTGTAAGTTTTTTTTTTTGCTTGTTGGAAATGGTAACACAACTTCTTTTTGCTTGTAATTTGTAAGCAAAATTTTTACTGTGATACTCTTCCTTGATTCTAATTTATTTCATGCACTTAAGCTGTTTGCCACTGGTTTGTTCATTTGCTTATAGGGTTTGGGTTGTAAATGATAGGACTATAGATCTCTAAGCCCCATGGTGGAGGTATTTTGACCCGGCAAACTCTTTGTCAAACTAGTTTGTTTGCTTTCATATTTCGTGTTGGCAGCCTCTTTATTCTTGATTGAGGATGTTAGGTCTCCCCATTTTTTTTATGCTTAATGATTCTTTTTCATAAGCTTGATGTTCATATGCAAACCGGTTCCTAAAATTTTATCTACAGCGTTCAAGTTGCTAAGATTCGTTGAAGAATTCCAGTTTGCATTTATGCGTTAAGAAGTCACATCAATTTGACTAGTAGTATCTTTCAAGAATAGTTTTGATCACTGACCAGTGATGCTACCTGCAGGATTCCCCTGAATGGCATACTAATGCAGCAGAGACACTTTGTGCCATTGCTAGATATGCTCCCACTGGTCTTGCTGCAAAAGTTTCTAGTCCAAGGTAGCTTACTTTGAGGACTTGTTACAACCTGACTTGATTTTAAACTTTGTATTATCTTTGATCTTTCTTGTTTGTGAGTTGTTTTCTTCTATTTACAGTTTTGTAGCAAGGTTACTCCATACTGCTTTGGAGGAAAGCCGTCCAAAATCAGTTCTGGTCCACACTTTGTCAGTTTGTATATGTTTGTTAGATCCCAAGAGGGTGACACTTGGTAGTTACCATATGTACAACCACCAATTTACTACAGGGTCCAGTGTAACTGCCAGTCCTGAAACAGTTGATGGCATGCTTGAGAGTGTAGGTGAGATTGCATCTCATTTCTGTGAAATTATCCCATATGGCCCTCTCTTCTTGTATAAAATTGTCAACATTAAGGCTATAGCTCATTCTTACTATATATGTTCTTGTGGCAGATCAAGTACTCAAATTATTGGATATATCATCTGATGGAAGTGTTTTGCCAACCACATATGGGAAGTTGCAGCCACCTTTGGGAAAACATAGATTGAAGGTTGTTCCTGTGATTCATAAGTTCATTTTTTTCCATCAATTATTATATATTGGCTGCTACCTCCTTTACATTCTAAGACTGGTTCTGATGTAAATATTGATATAATGAGCTTTTAGCTATTCTACAGTGCCTGTATACTTGTAATTTGTGGTGTTTTATAGGTCTTCAGAGTATGGTTTCCGATATTAGTTTGGTGTTCTTTTGTTGATAAATAAAAATGTTTTTTTTCCTTGACAAGATCCACCTTTTTTGTATGTAGTGAGTGATTGAGTGACTGCTCTGCCTTTTTTTTTTCCCCCTTTCAGATTGTTGAGTTCATTGCGGTACTGCTCTCAATTGATAATGAGGTATCTGAAAAGGAGCTGATAAGGCTTGGAGCAGTACAAAGAGTTCTCGAATTGTTTTTTGAGTGAGTAAGATTATTTTTAGTCTTTCATTGTGGTGTGTAATAATCTCTAATAATACTAAATGACGCAGGTATCCATTCAACAATTTCTTACATCACCATGCAGAGTCCATAATTCTGTCCTGCTTGGAAAGCAAGATTTCCTTCCTTGCAGAACATATTCTACAAGATTGTAATCTTGTTAGGAAAATACTTGAAGCAGAGAAGAATTTTAATTTGTCTCATGATCCTGAAAAGGTTGTTCTTCACTAGGTGTCAATTGATATTTACACTATTGGTTGTTTGCTTACACCCCCACTGTATAGCTCCTTATAATTTGTCCTTTTTCATTTTTTTTTATCTATGCTGGATAATTCACTGGATCTGTTGACAACTCAATTCATACTTCTTGCAGCCTACTGTCCCTTCTGAAGGGAAGCAGCCTCCAAGAACTGGAAACATCGGACATCTCACACGTATTTGTAACAAGCTTGTTGATCTTGGGAACTCTAGCAGCAAAATTCGTTCACATTTGCAGGTTTTTCTCTCTACCTAGTTTGTTCTTCAGCAAGTCGCTCAACTTTATTTGCAGGATAATTTTTTTTTTTTGACCTCCCGGGGTTTGTTTCTAAATGATGGTTTGACAAGTATGAATGATCTGTTTATATTATAGCACGTTTACTTGTAGGAATTAGTAGTTTGGCACAACACTTGCTTTGTGCCACAAGGTCGTCATATTGCCTTTACAGGAAAATATGTTGATTAACAATTATGTATCAGCTGCTTTGGATAAACGCTTGGTTTACAAAATGTATTGGGCTTGAGTTATTGAGAATTCTTAAAAGGTTATGCTTCAACATCTGAACATTGAGGCTCTCATGAAGTATTATATACTTTCCTTGGCTACTACTAGCCATCTTCTAATGATCAGAAGGACAAATGTGATAAGGAAGACCAAAGTAGCTTCAGAGAGAAATATTTTGGAACAAAAATTAAGGCTAAAACACGACAAACATTTCATACTTAGGGAGCAGTTCTTTGCCAAAATTCCATATTGGTCATAAAAGAGAGATTTGGACTGTTGAGTATTAAAAGTATGCAAACCGGTCATTTAAATGCGTTTTCACAGTTGCACGACCCATGTGTGATTTAAACCCTTTCTTCATTTTCAACCTGTTTAGTTTATCCCCTCTCAAACAAAACTTCTCCTCATTGATCCAGTTCCCAACCAGCTGGGTTACGATTTGCCACTGTTGATTTCTTATTTATAGAAGATAATGTGGGTATTGATTATGATTTAAAAATTGGCTTTTGTTTGGTGTGATTTCCACCATAGACGGAGTTTGGTGTTAACTCCAGTGGGTTGTCATTTTACCAAGATGGAGGATGCTGGTGACTCGGGAATTACTAAAATAGGTGAAAGAAGCGGTTAAATAATAGCGGGTTTAATTCCTATATAGGTGAAAAAACTTGAAACACTTATGTGGAAACCCAATTGTCGGGTTTTTTTCTGAAGATACCTCTTTGGCATTTTGTTCATATTTTTGGCTTGTATCTGTGAAAAGCAAACGAATTTGTCTACAATGTTCTGACGTGCATATTGGTGAAAGCACTTGAAAAAAACCGGGTTTAGTTTTCGCTATTTTTTTTATTTTTAATAAACTTAATGTCCTGTCATATAAAAATTGGCTTCTGGTAATATTTTCTTGATCAGGAAAATGATGAGTGGGTCAACTGGAGTACAACTGTTCTTTCCAAGCGCAATACTATTGAAAATGTCAACCAGTGGACTTGTGGGTAAGTTATAATCGCCTAGTTATATATATTGGATTAAGGAATTTAGTGATGATGGAAACAGATTTTTCTGGGTTTGACTGAGTGGTAATTCTGTTTCCATAGTGTGTGTATCATACTTGGGCTGTCCTTGTTACCATTCGACAGTTCAACTGCTAATATTATACTGGTTTTAGAATGTCAATTTGTGTTTGCTCTTTCCGAAGTCTTTTATGCTTTCTCTTGACATCAGAATTCCGTCAAGTAGTATGCGACACTTCTGATGCAAATATGATACAACCCCAGCTAAAGCCAAATCATGGAAGACTTATGTTAGGAAAAGTAGGCATTAATTTAGTACTTAATTAATTCACTTTTAGAGTGATAGTAGGAGTGGTAGGAAGAGTGGGTTAATGCTAGTTAACACTCACGTTTTATCCAGTATATTTAACGTATGCAGAAATCAGTTTGTAGGTGTCCTTTATCAGAATTAATATATCAGTCAGAAAACGTGGGAAATTCTCCTGCACAATCCTCGTTGAGAGATTCTTGCATAAAGTGGCATTTTAGGTCCTATCAAATACAGCTAAAAAGAACAGCTTGTGCCTTTTTTCCATCTTGCTAACATAATACTCATGCAAGTGCTTCCTGTTGCACTCCAGTCACTCCTTGTATCTGCCCGTAAACTTTCTGTGCTATTTTGCAGCTTCAGTGATGTAATGATCATTATTTACATCTTGCTGAGATTAAAAAGTAGAATTTTGTAATGGACAGCAGAAGCTGATGTTTCGTGGAACCCTGTATGGTTAACCAATTAGTGAGCTTCATGATATAATTTGGTTTGTAGTGCAAATAGTTGCGGTGCATAACACATGTAAGTTTTTTGTTGGTTAACTCTGTTTCCTATTTGTATTCTATAGGCGACCGTCAACAGTTGAAGATCGAGGAAAGGACAGTGATGATGAAGATTACCAAGATAGAGATTATGATGTTGCAGCATTGGCAAATAACCTAAGTCAGGCTTTCCAATATGGCATATATAACAATGACATGGATGAGGTAATTTGTTACATCTTGTCATTTTTAAGGCACATTCTTGTTTCCAGTTTTCACTATCTCTGGAATATTTGGCTGCAACTTTGTAGCAACATTCTTGTTCAGTAACAATACATGTCTGCTATTGTAGGGTCAAGGTTCACTGGATCGAGATGACGAGGTATGTTTTTTTGTATTTGATTGTACTATGCTGTAAATTGGAATATGATTTGTTCTGGCATGAATATTATCTTAAGGAAGAATTGGCAGCGTCTCTCATTGTAACTATTTGGCAGGACGTCTACTTCGACGACGAGTCTGCGGAGGTTGTTCTTTCATCCTTGCGTTTAGGAGATGATCAAGAAGGGTAGGCTTGAAACTTGCCTTTGTCATTCATTATTCATTCACAAATTCAAATTGGTTTGTATTTTCAACTTATTGGGTTGATGATGTTTACCTTTTATATCCTGCAGCAGTTCTTTGTTCACAAATTCAAATTGGTTCGCTTTAGAGGACAAGAGAGCGGACAAAGATGATCTAGACCCTGCAACATCATCAGCGGTGTTGGAAACACAGCTTGAATCGGTAGAGCAAACATCTGAAACCTCTTCCAAGGATGCAAAACCCGAGGATGAGTCTGTTGAATGGAGAGAAACTTCAAGCTCGTCGAGTGAAGTCCCAGAGGCGGATAAACCACCTCTGGCAAACGGTGTTTGTGAGGAGCATTCAGAACGTTTAGCTGATGATAGTAAAAACGACCCTGAAGAGACCATATACCGGCAAGAACCAAGAGATGAGGAAAACTCGAGTTCAGAAGCTGAAATGCAGAAGCAAGTTTAGATGAAGGTTTGTAAATTGTTTAGGATTTTGACATTGAACATGGAACATTGTCGTGTTAGGTGTTTGCTGAATACTAGTTTGATCCACTGATGATTCTTTTCTCAAAATGATTGATCTAAAACGTTTCCGCAGTGTTGGTAATGTTTCACATATTCAAGAGTACTGAGTTTTGGTGGAGTACGGGAATGTGTTTTGCATCTATATGATTATTGAAGGCAAAATAAGAAAAGACGTCAATAGTAAACATAGTTGCAGCTTCCATAGCTTGGATCAGTGACGACAATGAGAGCGGAGTTAGAGAAGTAGCAGGTGAAGTCCTTCCTTCCATTCTGCTGATAGAAGAGGTTCATCACCACCGATGCTTGGTTTGCCACCTGTGCTGGCTCATAGCAGGGCCCACCGGCTTTTATGGCCCCACAGTTGATGATCTGGCATGCGTAGTTTATGTTGTTCCTCAGCTCTGTTTCACTTGTTGAGGGTTTCGCCACACACCATGTTTTCTGATCATCACAACCATTTCTTATGGATTATATAATCAAATCACTAAAACCAAATATTCTTAAAATTCAGTTACCTGTCCACTGACGACCACTCCAAGCTCTGCAACAAAATATTAAACTGTTAACCCCCCAATCCCATAAGGAGAAAATCACAAAAGTGGGTTCCGAAATCATCTACATATTACATACCAAGGATCTGAAAAGGAAGTAGGATGGTGATGAAGAAGAGTGTTGTAAGAGCCATTTTGCCTATGAAAAACATCAGGTTTTCTTAATTTTCAAGATTTATAGAGAGATTTTAAGAGAGGAAGTTGAACAGAATTGTAACTTTCAAACTTCAATTCAATATCATAACATAATGTCAAAAGTAGCTCAAAAGACCAACAATTCATTTGTCTACTCATTATGCCAAAAGTAGCTCGAAAGACTTTGTTCATAACGTACATTATTAGGATCCATCATTCATTGTTGGTGTTACCTTTCACATACCCTCCTATTTTAACCATTCAAATATACATTATTATCATCGTTTTAGTTATCCTAATTAGTGTTAAGGTGTTTTATTTATCCAGATAGATTATGTCTTATTTAATTCATTTTTTGAAATATTATTCAAAAATAAATACTGATGTATAGTCAAATTTACAAATGTGTTAATTTAACGCCGGAAAGTTGAGCGGGTAGCTTGAATTCGCCTTGGTTGTGTCGGGTTTCGAACATTTCGGGTATATATATATATCGGGTTAATTTGGATCAAATTCGGTTATTTGTCTAATTCATTTAGCCCAGTAGTGGTTTATCGCGTCAAATTCGATGGGATAGGTATTACTTGAAGATATCAAAACTGCTATTAACACGTATAAGTTGCTATGTCCGTTAGTCTTATTGCGTGAAGAGATCAAAATTCTAGACTTATCACGTCGATCTTAATGTCCGATTAGAGAAATTACACATGATTTCTTCAAGTTGATGTCATTGCATAATTTTAAAAAAATATATATTTAACTTTTTTAATGTTTAAGTCGAAAATACTCTAACTAATTGAAAACCCGTGACATGCAACACTCGGTGCGTCAATAATAGAACACCATTTCGACGCTTTCTGGTCTAAACATGGTCAAAACCATGTAGAGGATGTTACAGGACAATAGCAATATTAGGTTTCACATAGGAAGGAGAAATTATTTTTGCTAGAACCAAGTACATTTGATCTTCTACAAGATTATGATAAGATTAACATACTTTATTTGTATTTCATTTAAAATACAGATTACATGTCATCATGTATAGAATTTTCACAAAAAATATTTACCATAAACACCCATTTTATATACATTTATTTTATTTAAAAGTTTGTATCTTCCACGTATAAATTTATTGAAATGGGTGAAACATTGAGTTGTGTTTTAACGTGATGTAGATGAAAGTGAAAATAAATGAAATAAAAAAAAAGATGTTCTCCAATTCACAAATGGTAGACAAATAGAGTTGTTGATTCATTAGCTAGGTTAGTGTATAGCTTTCTCCTTGGTATATGTATTGTCCGGCCCTCTTAATGGTATAGTAAATTTATTATTTGATGATGTCAGGGGTCGGTCTATCCCCACTTAATGGCTACTTAACTTTTTTTTCCCCCCTAATTAATAAAAACACGACTAAATGCGTCGGAGATCACTAACCCTCATTATCACCAAAAAAAATACTTACATTCCTCTATTAAACGCTCCTCCAATTACTAGCTTTCAACCATCTGCAAATAATCATTGTGTGTGTCTGAGAAGAGTTGAGACTCCACGCTCTAAAAGCCCAGTCTTATATACGCCCGTAAATAAGAGGCGATCGTTGACGCCCTGCAGAAGCGTCTTCTTTGACGGCTGGGACAGAGGATATGCTGTCCTTTTTTGGCAGCTGGGTATTGAAGCAGACACACTATAATGTGTCTACTTTGAACCCAAAATCTTGGACTTCCAATTTGTGGGAGGAGCTGTCCAAGATTAATGAACAATGTGATTTTGTGTAATAATTTTATTAATAAGTGTATTTAGCGTTGTTAATTTAGCCGCCCAATCTTATTTAATATTATAATATATTAAAAATAAACTATAATAATGATTAATGATAATACTGATTAATAATAATAATAATGAGCAAAATAAACAAACATAAATAACTATAATAATGATTAATGATAATAATGATTAATAATAATAATAATAATGAGCAAAAGAAAATAATGATTAATCAAACATAAATAACTATAATAATGATTAATGATAATAATGATTAATAATAATAATAATAATGAGCAAAAGAAAATAATGATTAATCAAACATAAATATTGTTATTGATTATATCGTTTGACAGAGCGTCATCTCAATCTTCGATTCATTGTATTGAATATGAATGTCTAAGGTGTAGATCGAGTCCATTTTTTACGAAGAGTCTTAAACTTCTCAATTTGTGACTCGTACTTATCTAATCCTTCCATGGTACGTCGTGCGCCGGGTAACAATATGCAAAAATGGGTGGCAATGGAGTGGCGTTAGGTCAAGACTTACCCATTGGGCCCACTTCTAGGCGAACAAGGCATTGTGGGTTTCAGAGGACCGTTTGTGTTGTTATAGGGTGCAATTGAGGGTATGAACGCGAGCGAGGTCGTATGGTTCCCCTATGACCTAACTGCATTGGAACCCGTATCTATGTATAGGGGTACAATCCAGTTAGGTCCGTTAATCGAGCCATATCATCTAGATAGGGACGCCCGTCATATCGGATGAGTTCAGCACATTTCCGTGGAACCTATCCGCCAATTGAGTTTGTAGAGAAGCCAAAACTCCCGACACTACAACTTGGATTTTGACCTATATGGCACAAGTGGAACATCCGATTGACGCAATATCCAGCTAGTTGCCTGATGCGTCAGCCGTGGTAGTTCCATGGCAAGATGAAGAGAGATACATGCTTTGGTACATTAAAAATTGTCACCATACGTCCTAAAGTCGTCTTGTATTCTCCCGGATCTACAAACGACGTCTTTCGGTTCAAGTCGTGTCCAACGACACTTACATATTGGAGGTAGAGTGACACAAATCCAAAGTCGTGGATATCCACCTACAAGGGAAGAAGTCCAAGAATTATATAATATGTTCCATTCTCACGCATTTGTCCTCTAATCACGCAATCAGGGAGGCAAACACAACAAGGAGACGGTTCTTGATTTTAATTTTTTCGTGTTATTTCGTATTTCCAACTTGTGATGCAATTCTATTTTTAAGGTCGATATTAACTACATTTATCCATATTCTCTACGCGCGTCATATTCTCTTTTTAGCTTGTTTGTTTTTAGTATTTTCGGTCAACCGCAAAAGCTGATATAATTCTACAATATTTTTATTGAAAAAAACTCAACAAGCGAAAATAAAGATATGATAATTTCGTACGATTATACTAAATATTGTGAATAACGATTTAAAATTATTATATATATATACACACATTACTGATATTTTAAATACGTGACTAATAGAGTGAGTGTACTTCCAATTCCAATATCCATATAGGAAAAATAAACATATAATCATATTGATTTCTATTTTGCTAATCAAGGTCTAATGTTTGGCTGCAGTAATTCCCTATGTGATTAATGTTGTTAATCCTATCATGCAACAACCAAAAAAGGTACATAATTATTACTGATAAGATTAATAAAGGGCGTAAATATAAAGGCTCTTCTAAAACAACTATATTATAAAAAAGGAGCTGTTATACACCCCAGTATTAATTACTAATATCACCATTTAAAAAAAAAAGCATTTGACCTCTCGCACAATAGGTGCGAGAGAGTGTTTTTTTTCTAAAAAAAAGTCTCTCGCACCCTATGTGCGAGAGACCAAATCTCTTATCTTTTTAACCGAGACATTTAATACGGGGGTTGGGAGGTAAATTAAATTTACGGTGGTTAGGAGTTGAAATTTAATTTTCGGGTTAGAGTTATAGTATAAATAAGAGGTAGATGTTGGAGATGGTAAGAGTAGAATTGAAGTGTTTAAAGAGAGGAGTGAGAGAGTTGAGAGAGTTTGTTCATACGAAACACAATAGATTCAAGTTCATCGGATGAAGGAGAACATCAAACCGTTCAAAAAGAGGTATGGTGGATCCGGATTATTTATAACTTTTATTATGTTGTATTTTTTTTTAAGTTAGTATATTTTATATATTAGATGAATTTAAGTAAGTATATTTTAGATGAATTTTAGGTTAGTATAATTTAGATGAATTTAAGTTAGTATATTTTAAATGAATTTTAGGTGAGTATAATTTAGATGAAATTTTAAGTTAGTATATTTCCTATATTTTATGAATTTAAGTTAGTATATTTTAGATGAATTTTAGGTTAGTATAATTTAGATGAAATTTTAGGTTAGTATAATTTAGATGAATTTAAGTTAGTATATTTATATATTAGACGAATTTAAGTTAGTATATTTTAGATGAATTTTCGGTTAGTATATTTTAGATGAATTTAAGTTAGTATATTTTAGATGAATTTTAGGGTAGTATAATTTAGATGAATTTAAGTTAGTATATTTTAGATGAATTTTAGGTTAGTATAATTTAGATGAACTTAAGTTAGTATATTTTATATATTAGATGAATTTAAGTTAGTATATTAATTTTAAAATGTTATATTTTTAATAATTAGCATTTTATCTTTTTTAGTGCAAGTAAGACTATTACCATGATCCTTTATATATTAGATGAGTTTAAGTTAGTATATTTTATTATGTTATTTTTTTTTATGTAGAACCTAATTTTATTTTTAAATTAATTTAGATTTACGATGGTCCGTCATTTGACCAATATGAAGGACCCGACTATTCGGAGATATTCGCAACGGACGGATGGTGGAATGATAGAGAATCCATGATTGCTTGGGCTCGGGCCGAGACAATGAAATATTTTATGTTGCTTATCATAAAATGGTCATGGAATGCGTCGGAATCACGGAGTTTCGGTATGGTGCACTTAGCGTGTGAACAATCCGGGACCAAGAAGGTTGGAAAGAGAAGAGTTGTTGACTTAAATGATGTCCCGGTGAAGACTCGGCGCACCCATTCGAAGAAATGTAATTGTCCATAACAACGCGTTGCCAACGCACCTAGAAGGCCACACTTTTGCCGGTCGTTTGACGAGTGAACAATTTCAATTCGTGGAAAGGGCAACAACGGCCGGAACGGCACCGAAGGTTGTTCATGAGATGTTGAGACAAGAGTATGAAGGAAGTTGGACGGGGAGGCAACATGTATACAATGCACGGGCGAAGATTCAAAGGCTAAAACAAGGAGTGATGAGCCCAACACAATATCTATTCGACATATTGGTGAAAGATAAATTTATTTTCGGTTTCAGGGAGTCCGACGATGGAAGCTTGCAAGACATTGCATTTGCCTATGAGAAATCGATCTAATTATGGGAGAAATATCATTACGTTATGATCATGGACACCACCTACAATACCAACATGTAAGCTTTTAATACGTTAATTTTCACCATTGTATTATGTTTACTTACTAATGTAATTAATTTATTTTTGTCTTATAGGTTCAAAATGCCATTTTTGGAGATTGTCGGTCAAACATGCACCGACTTGACATTTCACTTGGGCTTTGCGTTTATGACAAGGGAAGATGCGGATACATACAACTGGGTTCTGCGCCAGGTCGAAGGGTGGTGTCAAGCGTCTAAATACCGACCGGAGGTGATAGTGACCGATCGGGAACTTGGCCTTTTGAGGGCTATCCCTTGGGTTTTCTTGGATTCAGCACATTTGTTGTGTTCATGGCACATCGACCGCGAGATAGAGGGACAAGCCTTTAATAAAACACGGGCGGTAACGATGCAACACAAATTTCAAAGTGATTGTACGGCGTTATTCAAGTCAAAGTCAAGTGCAACATTTGAGGCCCGACACCAAGCAATGACCGAGAATTGGGGTGATCGGTGGGGGTTGATGGATTACTTGAACAAGACATGGATATGTCATAAGGAGAAAATTGCAAGTTACTCGGTTGACCGAGTAAATTCCCAAGTGGAGGGAATTTACGACGAACCCGTATCGATACTTGAACAAGACGTGGATATGTCATGTGGAAGGAATTTACGACGAACCCGTAAATTTCCTCCACACGATGGCACGCATCTCATGGTTCCGTATGTTGTCCACCTGCAAAATGTATTAGGTGATGGAAATTGCGGATTTAGGGCTCTTGTAGTGTTGCTGGGTTTTGATGAAGAGCAGTGGACTGAGATGTGTGCCATCATGTGGAGGGAATTTACGACGAACCCGTATCAATACATAACATTCCTTCCTCTCGGAGATACACTTGAGGATTTCGCAAACCGTATCGATACATAGCAGTGGACTGAGATGCATTTGAATTACTGCCTCCCTCTATCAAGGCCTCCATCCTGGACTGTATATATGCTATACGAAATCCGCTATTTGTACGGATAAGATACCACTCGTCTTCTTCCCAGTCCCCAAAAAGGTGAGACGCTGCATCCCGTATCTCCGGCCAAGAACGAAAACCCCCCAGGTCACGACCATCTCTAGGAAGTCCGGTAATGTAAAAAACGTCATGCAAAGTGATGGTCATCTCCCCGAACGGCATGTGAAATGTGTTCGTCTCGGGATGCCATCACTCTACAAATGCATGGATGAGAGCATGGTCGACATTACTCATCTGGACCATAAAAAGCGAATGCAACCCCGAGTTATCCACCAAAGATCGCCACTCTGCATCCGACGTCCATATAAGTACGTAGCAAAGCATTTAGGGATGTTGTGGTTCTCCAAACTCTACGTACCTCGGTCTATTCAATAAAATAAATATAATTATCAACTTATGAAGTTATGGATGTCATTTGTTACTAATAATAACGAATAGGAACTTACGTTGGCCTCCGGATCCATCCAAATATCTTTCGCTTTATGCGTCCGTAGTCGACCAATATATCGGTGGCGAGTGGTTGCCTGATATGAATATCAAGAATATCATGTGGTAATGTATCTGTTGGATTCACATCGGGGTGTGAAGCAGAACCCGACGGACCAACATGTGATGGACCCGCATCTGATGAAGGATGGTGAGAGGATGGATGACTGAGGGACGGTTGTAGTAACAATTCTTGAAATGTAGATGGTTCGAACTCTTGGTTCGCTGGAAAAGACCACATCTCATCCTCTCCCCACACACTCTCGTTCAAATCGACGCTGTAACGCCCGGAATTTATTCCGGACTTGGAGCACTTTGTAGTTATCCCGTAATCCCGAGATGCCGAGAGCCGGGATTTATTCCTAAGAAAATCCCGAGTCGACTCGTCGTTTTTCCTCTTTTTCCGCGTTCCGACCCTTCGTTCCGGGTTAAAAATGCCAAGGGGTCATTTCCGACCCCTCGGTCCGTGTGAGGGACAAGAGATCAGCTGACCCCTTGATCCCACACCTTCTTTTCAGTCCTTGTCTCTCTCTCTCTCCTCCCTTAGCTCACTTCTCACGTTACTCCACTCATTCACTCTTCAACACTCCTTCTTTTCTCCTCTCTTCTCCTCTCTTCTTCCTTGTTGTTGAGGATCCAAGCTATGGACTGCAGAATAAAATCCCAGGCTGTTGGTAAGCTCTTTCCTCTCCCTTCCCTCTCTTCCTTGTTGTTCTTTCCCTTCTTCTTCCTCCCTCCTTCATCCATGGCTATGGAGGAAGATCTTGAGGAGTTTTGCTCAACTCTTTGCATGCCTAGGTTCTTAGCTCGTTTAGGTCAAGGAGAGGTGCCTAAGACCAATGGTGGGTGTTTGGAGAAGATCCAGCAAGAGAAGAAGGACTTTGGAGCCAATGATCCACGATCGGAGACAAAGAAGGCGATGTTCTGCACAAAACCCGCGGGGGCGGCTCAACACAGCCGCGGGAGCGGCCAGCCGCAGGGGCGGCACAACACAGCCGCGAGTGCGGCCCGGCACGGCCGCGGGTGCGGCTAGACACGGCCGCAGGGGCGGCTCCTGGCACTCGACGCAGCCACCGTGGGTGCGGCTCCTGGTTCTGCGGGGGCGGCTCCTGTATCCGCAGGGGGCGCCATCTTGACTCCGCGGCTGCGGTTTCTACAACAGTAGGCTTCTCCTCTCCTTCACTCTTCGTTCCTTCCTTAGATTTGTTGTTGAATCATGTTAGTAGCATGCTTAGGATGGCCTAGAGTAGCTTGAGAATGCCACTTAGTGGTTGTGAACCTAGGAGCCCTTAAGGCTCGATATAGTTGATGGATATGAGCATGTGAGTATATTAGATCTTCTAGGCTAGCTTGTGCCTCCTTGGTTGAGGATTAATATCTTGTGGAATTATGAATTGTTGTGGGCTGTTTCATGTGTGGAGAGTGTGTGGTGAGTACTTGGGACCTAAGATGCATTCTTAGTTTGAGGGTTAGGTGATCTTGCGTAGATCACTAAGAGTGAAGTCTAAGACTTCTTGAGAGTGAGTATGTATTGATATGCATATCTCTTGTGAGCAGGTTGCGGGCTTCCTCCTTAAGGAAGCAAGAGTGTGGTGACTTGGGTTTGGTGACGAGGTAAGTCTCCGGACTTACTTAGCTCGTATTCTATGTATTAGCATTGATGTGTGTTCGGTGGTGTGTGTTTATGTTCTTGTTATAACAATTAAACCGGTAATTAGGACCACCGACCTTACGTATATTTTGGTCCAAGTGTATGATAACGGGCGGTGACATTCTGCCTGGCTCTGCGTGAAGCTTAGGAGGATCTCGGCGACTAGCCCGGCCGGTGATATGGTCGGGTGCATCCGTACCATTCTTTGCCGGTAAGTGGGGACCGGGGCGGGACCAAAGTGGTCCTCGTGTCACAAACCAAAGTTGAATTAGAACGGAATACAACTTAATAATAAAAATATAATAAACCGGATTTGTGTGTTTTTATGTTTTGTGTTATGTATGTGTTTGTGCCTTCACCGCTTTTCTAATGCTTAGAATATTAGCTTACGGTTTTAAACCGTTTGTGTAGATGACTTGCAGGTTAGGGACGCCGCCGAGTGAGGTGGAGGAGTGGGCAGCCGGGGTCTCCGTACGTTATAGGACGGGGGCGTTTTTGGGTTATGTTCCATATCGTTAGTTGTGGATGTTGTTGTACGTTTTAGACTTTCGTATTTGGGTTATGTTGTTTTGAGGACTCGGCTGAGTTTCCACTTTGTATTCGTTACATTTCGGTTTCCGCATGCATTAAAAGAATTTTGAGTTTTCGCCTTTATTTGTGCCTTGTTGGAAAGGTCCGGTGAAATTGTTGTCAAGCTAAGGGTCGGGACCCATTGTGAGGTCTCGCCCGTAGCATCCCGAGTCCCGCGGATTTGGGGTGTTACAGACACCGAGTGGGATTTGGGAACTACTAACATCCCCGAGTATAGCCGACAGACGAGGAGATGAGATTTGGGATGTAGGGTCATCTAAAGTGTCAAACATAAACGGAGGAGACCCGTCGAAACGAAGCTGTGACAAATCGTCAATGTTCTGTGTCGTCGACGATTCTCCTAAACCTAGGTTCGGGTTGCGACCCGACATATGAATAGTAGGTCTATTTTGAAAGTTCCTACTAAGCTGTATATTTAAAATTTATAACTTAGGACAAGAATAAATAAATAGATTTTGAAAGCATATATAATATTTCAACTTAAATTTCTTCTAAAATATATGAACTTACTAATTTCAAGTAACTTAAATTTCTTCTAAAATATATCAATTTATAAGTTACATGTAAATTATACTAACCTAAAATTCATCTAAAATATACTAACTTAAATTTTATTTAAAATATACTAACTTACTAACTTAAATTTCTAACATGTACAAAATAAATAACTAACTTAAACTTCTAAAATATATGAACTTACTAACTTAAATTTTATTTAGGACAAGAATTAATAAATAACTAACTTAAATTTCTAACATGTACAAAATACTTAACTTAGGACAAGAATAAAATATACTAACTTACTAACTTAAATTTCATCTAGGTTTATAATAACTTAAATTTTCATCTAAATTATACTAACCTAAAATTCATCTAAAATATACTAACTTAAAATTCTTCTAAAATATACTAACTTAAATTTCATTTAAATTCCTTTCAAAATATACTAAATTAAAATTCATCCAAAATATACTACCTTAAAATTCATCCAAAATATACTAACTTAAATTTCATCTATATATTAACTTAAAATTTCCCTTTAAACATACTAATATAAATTTAGTTTAACGGAAAAAATTTACAAAAGTGATAGAAAATTACCGGATTTTGAGGAGCTTCGTATATAGCGGCATTTTCTCGCGCAATCCTTTCCGCACGCCTCCTCCTTGCAGCCTCTCTCTCAGCCTCGGTACGTACCATTTTCGTGTATAAAATTTTTTTGCGACTTAAACACCTCCTAGACCTTGCTTGTTTCTCTCGGCTTTCTCTTGCTTGTTTCTCTCGGAACTTCAATTTTGTTCAACCGCTTTCTTCTCTCGCAGCAATTTATAGCCCAACACAAAAATTGGCCGCTCACGGGTAAGCAAATGTATTGGGAAGAGAGGAGCCTCGGGATGGAGCAGAGACCAAGTTCACGGGTTTGAATTAATTTTTGGCCTCTCGCATTTAAGGTGCGAAAGAATCTCTGCGTTTGTTCCTCTGCAAAGCACTGTCCCGACACAATGCTTTTTGACCAAAAAATTGGTCTCTCGCACCTTAAGTGCGAGAGAAGGGTTTATTTTCCCGATGTATGTCGGGACAAATTTCGTTCTATCCCGAATTAAGAGCTTCCGTTTCTTTTCTTTTTTTTTGAAATTTTTTTTTTCTCTCGCACATAGTGTGCGAGAGGCCAAATTTGTATCGGTCCGTATATCGATTATTAATGAGTCCGTATAAAAGCCTTGTAGAAAAAGCAAAAAAGAATAGTGATCATGTGAATTGTCACATCCTAACATTGTTTGACAAAATAAAATGCTTGTAAGGTAAATGTCACATCCCTAAAAATTCTTTAATAATATATTGCAATTGAAGGTAAATGTCTTCTTTATCCTATATAATATCCCCCCCAATTTTTAGGTTTTTATACAATAAATATAGTTGATCATTCGTATAAAATAAAGTAATTAATCGTAAAACATATTCATTCAATCGTAAACGAACTTGGGCCGTTCAATCGTAAACGAACTTGGGGTTTATTCCTGTAGAAACAACCCTATGCACATAACCTATGTGGGATTCGAACCCATACAAAGTATTGGGTTTATTCCCATAAAATAGAATGTTTGTTGATTCGTAGTTGTTCATCTGAAATATAATTGTTCATTCATGTTAAAATCTATATGTTTTATCTTTCTAATATCGATTTATATATAAAACACGAAATAGACTTATAAATTAACTCTATTCAATTTTCTCCATGCGAAGATTTGTAAATTGATTGTCCCTAAAATGTCTTTTTCTTTATTTGTTTATATAATTTTTGGACAGTAGAGTGATTAATTCCTATTGTAACTTGTTATGCTTCTTTAATCTGAATCACCCATCTCTAATACGAACGATGTTTAGAGGTTTTTATTCCTTATCGTAAGAAAAAATATCACATGAAAATAACTCTATAGATATATACCGTTTGGTTTAAGTGAGGAGGCTTCTTGTAGAGAAAAGTAAATAGAGTTGTGAGCCATAAGATTAAAAGTGATGAGATATACTAGCATTATTTACGCTCAAAGTGGAAATTTCGATCAAATTATTGTTCAAACAAATTTTACAAAAATTATCGCTATCCAACAAATCTAGATGAGATCGACATGGTTGAAACTGTTGAGATCGTTATTCTCCCCCTCTTCTTCTTCTTCTTCTTCTTCTTCTTCTTCTTCTTCTTCTTCTTCTTCTTCCCTCTCTGACCTCCACTCATATTGATCCATCTTTGACCGATCTCTGAGATTACCATGGCTGAAACTATTGAGATCACCATGGTTGATATTATAATTTTCTACCGTCTCTTCACTTCGATCTAGATTTATATTTTGTAATAATATTTTGGTTGATTCTAGATTCGAACTAAAGTTGCCTTGGTCTACCACCATACATGTATTTGTATCTTCAGATGTTTACTTTCTTATCTTTTCACTTTTCAACTTATCATCAAGAAAAAAAAGCCTCAATCTTGTCAAAGGGCATCCTGACTTGAATCAATGAAGAAAGAGGTTGTAATATCATCCTCACAACATTACACATAAATCTCTTGCTAGGACTGTAAAAATGATGATAACGTCAAGAATTGCGCTTCCCATAATGATACAATATATATTGTCATAATGCTTTTGAGTTCTTCATAATTGGTAAAAAGGGAGGCATGATACATTCTCAATAAAATGTCCCAATGAAATTGTAAGTTTAAAAATATGGTATGAAAGTGAACATGATATATGTGTGTGTGTGAAATATGAATATAACACATATGAAAAATGAACTCGATACACCTAAAAATGAACTAGTCAAAGTTGATTTTTAAAGTTCATATAAAATGAACTACACATTCATAAATAATTAACTACACGTTCAATAAAAAAATGAAAATAAAATTTCACAAAAAATTGATTATATGTTCAATGAATCAAATGTTTACATAAAATGAACCAAATGATCACAAAAAATAAACTACGTGTTCACAAAAAATGAACTAACTATATTATTGTTTTTGCGTATTATATATTAAAATTCATTGGGGCATTTCATCAAACACATATTGTGCATAATTTAACTTAAGAAGTAACAACCTCATATGCACTCTTAATGAGTTGTTAGAAGGAGGATAACTAGTAAAAGGGGGAAATAATTTTTTGGTGTTGGAATCAAGAAGAGAAACACGATAAAACTTTGAGAGAAAAAAAAATGAACGGAATGTGACTGGGCGGAGTAAAAATGAACTATTATCATGTAAAAAGTGAACATCATATTCAAAAAATATGAACGGTACGTTTACAAAAAATAAACCATAAAAACAATATTCATTGTAAATATCAATGTGTTCACAACCTCTTCTTTTAATCTTAGTTGTCCCAATTATTTTGATCTTGTGGCTCACAACCCTCTTCACTCATCTCCACAAGATTCCTCCTCACCCGAACCAACCCTATATAAGGTGAGGAGGCTCCTTGTGGAGAGGAGGTTAGAAGAAAATTTTGTTCGTTTTTTATAGTACCGAGTTAAGCATTAATCATTCTAGTTCATTTTTTTTGAATTTTTTAAAAATGAACTTTTATCCTAAAAAAAATGCACGCAATTTTTTGTATAATCTGGAAAAAAAAACAGTAATACCGAAATAAAATGAACAACTAAAGTGAAAAAAAATGAACAAATTTCTCTTCACTAACTCCTTTTTATAAGGAGCTTCCTCATTTGACATATATATATATATATATATATATATATATACACACACGTTCAATTGGAATATGGACTACTGGTTCAATTTACTATGTTAAAATTATATATTGTTAAATGTCTAGGTTATAATTATAGGTGGTTAAATTACTATGTTAAAATTATAGGTCGTTAAAATACCTATTATAGGAAGTCAATGATCTTAATGAATTCTATCAAAAAATTACCATCTATTTAGGTTAATCACGAACGTCCATCTAAATCAATCTAACGGATATTAAGAGTCCCTACACCCTACTGTAAGAGAAGTTCCTACGTGATCCTTTCACTATATATAATCCAAATGCATATATTAAACTAGATCAATTAAGAGTAATAAGCTCTATGACACCCACCGGGGAGTCCTTGGGTGAAAACATGAGATTATCCTACAAAAGGGTGTGCTGTAACACCCCAAATCCGTAGGACTCGAGGTGCTACTGGGATAGGATCTCACAATGGATCCTGACCTTAGCCTTACAACAAGTTCACTGAATCTTACAACAAGGCACATATAGATTAAAACAAAACATAAAATTGATATATATATATAAATATCAAAAAGGTAATACAGAGTAACTGCTGAGTATAAAGTCAAAATATAAATCCGTACAACATAAATATCCCATATTCCACGATATCGCCCCAGTGTACGGAGCCCTCAGCAGATCACCCCTCTAGATCACTCTGCAGCTCTCCTAACCTGCAAACGATCTACAACACGGTATAAAACCGTTAGCTAACCATACACATATATAAGAAGATGCTAGAGCACAAACACACATCAAGAATTATAACACATCAACATGCTTTCACACATTTACCCGGTTTATTATTTTTATAACGTCAATCACTCAAATATTATATAGATCTGCATATGAAAATATGTGACACGAGGAATGTATATAATCCTACCCTCTGCGTGCAATAGCTAGCTGGAGTGTTATCAGCACACCTTCCCGTATACCATAAAGAGTGGTCAATGCCCTTCCCATATACCAGATCTAACTAGCTTACAGAGAACTTCCCAGACTCCACTACGGGATGAAAGGTAAGTTGTCACAGCCACTACAATGGGCGGTCAATATAACATAGGTCGGTAATGAACCATATCGCATGCTATAAAGCATATAACAAACACCACTCATGCATACATCCAATATAAGGATGATAGCTAAGTAAGTCCTATGGACTTACCTCAACCTCAGTAGTAGTCTCAACCATGATCTCAAACACGGTCCACTCCAATCTGGAGGGCAACACTGCCTAATAACAAGGCATAACAATATATCACACTCATATCCATCAAAGGGGTCACACCTAGACCCAAGGGATCCATAAGGGTCATATCCTAACTCATAAACCTCAAAGCCATATCTAGCATACAGATATATCACATCCTCATCATTCTATCCTCGTACATGTACCTAGCATGCTACTAACCCGCTCATACTAGGAAAGGAAAGGATCTACCTAACTCTAGGTAGACCCGGGACAAGACGCACCTGCATAACAAGGGAGACGCAGGGGCAGAACAGGCAACCCGCAGGCGTGGCAAGGCTCAGCCGCAGGCGCGGGGACAATGGCCGCAGGCAACGCAGGCACAGCGCAGGCTCGGCGCGGGCGCTACTGCACGGCTTCCGCAGGGGCGGCGGCTTTCAGGCGCGGGGGCGACGACAATGCAGAATGCGATCCCGCGACTCTTCTTTGGCTCTTCACGTGATCAAATCACGTCTTCTTCATTCCACACCCAAGTACATACATATACATACATATTCCAACATCAATCTATGATCCATTCATCTAATCCTAAGCTAGGGAAGAAGAACAAGAAAGAAGAAAATAAGGAGAAGCAAGAAGCTTACCACACTTGTGGTCCTAGGCCAGGAAAAGATCACCAACACTGCCTCAGCTGGCTCCCAAGCTCAGCAACAACATCATACAACATCAACCTCACAAGGACACACAAAACCTCTTCCAAACAAAGAGGAAACCAAGCACAAGATCAAGAAGGAAGGAGAAGGAAGCAAGAAGGACGTGAAGGCAGCTGGGAAAGGGAATGAAGATGCTCAGCAAGCCAAAGAAAAGGAATTAGGTTAAGGAAAGAAAGAGTAAAGCACGGGTCAAATGGTCAACAAAACCGGCTACAGCCGTCGGAAACCGCAGGGGCGGTTCCTTGGGCCGCGGGAGCGGGAACCCGCTAGAGCGGCACACAAGCCCGCGGGGGCGGCTAAGGTAAACTCGGCTAAAGTCAAATCTCGGCTAAGGCAAACTCGGTCCAAAAGACTAAGGTTCTTACATCTCACCCCCCTAAAAACAAGTTTCGTCCAGAAACTTGTAAAATCCTCAAACCACTCGGACTCACAAGCCGAGGTACAACTCTCTCTATAACCTCAAATACAAGCATGGAGGAAATCATCAACTCCAGCAACAAAACTATACTATCCAGGGCATAGAGGAAAACCATCTTTAGCCAAACCATAAACACATCACAAGGCATAGAGGAATCACATCTCTAGCCGTATCATACTCATAACAGAAAGGCATGGAGGAAAAACATCTCCAGCAACACTATGTCCATCAAAATAGCATGGAGGAATAACATCTCCAGCTGAATCCTAAACGTATCACAATAGCATGGAGGAAAGAGCCATCTCCAACTATAATAATAATCGTACTAGCACAACAAGATCTAATAAGATCATATATCACATCAAGCTAGTATGAAAATTAACATATCATAGCATATAAGCACATAAGCATAACACTCACCAAGAAAGTACTAAGATCTACTCGGTGATCCTACTGGTGCATCTAACTCGGCATAGAACTCTGGATAGTTCCTCTGGATACTATCCTCAGTCTCCCATGTAGCCTCATCAGGTCCTCGTCTCGACCACTGTATCCTCAGCATAGGAATGTCCTTCGAACGCATGCGTCTCATACCTCGTTCTAGGACTGCAATCGGGTGCTCAACAAAGGTGTGGTCCGGCTCAACCACCAAATCATCATAACTCACAATATGTATCGGATCTGGTATGTACTCCCTCAGTTGAGACACGTGAAATACAGGGTGAACACCCTCTAATCTCAGAGGCAAGGCCAACCTGTATGTTGGACTCCCAACCCGATCCAAAATCTCGAACGGTCCGACATATCGGGGGCTCAACTTCCCCTTAATGCCAAATTGTCTAACACCTCGTGTCGGGGACACTCTCAGCCACACATGGGCTCCAACTCTGAACTCTTGAGGTCTACACTTCCTATCAGCATATGACTTCTGACGGCTATGCGCAGTCAACATCCGCTCTCTAATCAGTGCTACTCGAGCCACATCATCCTGAATCTGATCAGGTGTCAGACCACTAACACTACTCTACTCATCCCAGCATAACGGGGTACGACATCTCTGTCCATACAGTGCCTCATATGGGGCCATCCCAATAGATGCATGCCAGCTGTTGTTGTATGAGAACTCAACAAGTGGGAGATGATCCGTCCACACTTGTCCCCAATCCAACACACAAGCTCGCAGCATATCCTCCAGTGTCTGAATGGTCCTCTCTAACTGACCATCTGTCTGAGGATGGAACGCAATAGTGAAGTGCAAACTCGTCCCATGGCAGTCTGAATCTGCTGCCAGAATCTTGAGGTAAATCGTTCATCTCTATCTGAGACAATCGTCCTCGGTACACCATGGAGTCTCACTATCTTCCTAGTGTACTCCTCAACTAATCTGCTCACCGGTCACGTCTCCCTAATAGGAATGAAACGTGCCGTCTTCGTCATCTGTCCACTATAACCCAGATAGCATCAAAACTCCGGCTCAGTCTCAGCCCAGTCACAAAGTCCATGGTGACGTCCTCCCACTTCCTCTGTAGAACTAGAAGTGGATGGAGCTCACCTCCAGGTCTGCTATGCTCTATCTTGACCTGTTGACAGGTCGCACACTGTGCCACAAATCTGGCCACATCGGGCTTCAACCCTCCCCACCAGTATGAACGTCTCCAATCCTGATACATCTTACTCGTACCTGGATGTACAGAGTAAGGTGTACAGTGAACCTCCTGTAAAATCCTCTGTCTCAGCAGGTACACAGACGCGACCGCGACGCCTCAATACTCCATCTGCTCCGAGCAGGAACTGTGGTGCCTCATCTCTAAACATCCTATCTCGTATCCTCATTAGTGTCGGGCAGGTCTCCTGCTTCTGTTGGATCTCACCCAACAGATCAGGAAGAACCTCTAATGTACGCAGCCGTGCATCCTCATCAGGAAACTGGATGTCCAACTCTAACCAGATCAGGTCTCTCTGTAACTGATGCTGAACTGTCAATCTCGCAATCGCCTGCTCTCGAGGCGTCTTCCTGCTCAAGGCGTCGGCGACAACGTTCGCCTTCCCTGGATGATACAGAATCTCTAAATCAAAGTCCTTGATCAGCTCGAGCCATCTACGCTGGCGGTTATTCAATTCCCGCTACGTGAAAATGTACTTCAGACTCTTATGGTCTGTAAAGATCTGACATGTAGCACCATACAGGTAATGTCTCCAGATCTTCAAGGTATGAACTACTGTTGCCAACTCTAGATCATGAGTCGGGTAGTTCTCCTCATACGTCTTCAGCTGTCGAGACGCATATGCAATCACCCTGCCTCTCTGCATCAACACACATCCCAAGCCTAGCTTGGATGCATCACTGTAAACCACAAAATCCTCTGTACCCTCTAGCTGTGCCAAAATAGGAGCAGAATTCAGACGTCTCTTCAGCTCCTCAAAACTCCGCATACACTGATCAGACCATACAAATCTGGTAGTCTTTCTCAGTAGACTCATTAGTGGACGGGCAATCACATAAAATCCCTCCACAAAGCGTCTGTAATAACCGGCTAGGCCAAGGAAGCTACGTACTTCCTTGACGTTCGTCGGTATAGTCCAAACTACTACTGCCTCTATTTTCACCGGATCCAACTTGATCCCTTCAGTTGTAACCACATGACCAAGAAATGCTACCTCTAGCATCCATAACTCACACTCAGAGAACTTAGCATAAAGTTCTCTATCTCGTAAAACCTGCAACACAGTCCTCAGCTGTCCTACATGCTCCTCTCTGCTGCGAGAGTACACCAGAATGTCATCTATAAAGACCACCACAAACTGATCCAGGAAGTCGATGAAGATACTGTTCATCAACTCCATAAAAACTGTTGGGGCATTCGTAAGCCCAAATGGCATCACTACAAACTCGTAGTGGCCATATCTGGTCCGGAATGCTTTCCTGTGCACATCCTGCTCTCTCACCCTCAGCTGGTGATATCCTGAGCGCATGTCAATCCTAGAAAACACAATCGCTCCCTGAAGCTGATCTAACAAATCATCAATACGAGGCAGTGGATATTTTTTCTTGATGGTCACCTTGTTCAGCTCTTTGTAATCAATGCATAATCTCAGTGATCCGTCCTTCTTCCGTACGAAGAGGACAGGTGCTCCCCATGGTGACACGCTAGGGCGAATGAAGCCCTTCTCAACCAACTCCTCAAGTTGCTTCTTCAGCTCCAGCATCTCGACAGGCGCCATCCGGTATGGGGCCTTCGAGATAGGTCTCGTACCAGGCTCTAACTCAATACTGAAATCCACACTCCTCTGAAGTGGCAAACTGGACGGCTCAGCAAATACATCTGCAAAATCACAGGCAACTGGGATATCCTCTAATGTTGGACTCTCCCCCTCCATCATGGCATAACACCAGAAGGCCTCACAACCCTGTGCCATCAGTCTAGCTGCCCGTATCGCACTGATAACTGTGCCTGTCTTTCCAAGGTCCCAACCTCAGAAAACCTCTATCTGACCTAACTCGGTAGAGAGGGTAACAATCCTCCTACCTACATCTAAGACTACAAAATGTCTATCCATCCAATCCATACCTAGAACGACTTCTTCATGCTCTAATGGCATGACAAAGAAGTCAACTAGTAACACACGAGTCCCTACAGAAATGGGACAGCTATGAATCTCACGGGTACCTCTGACCCTACCACCATCGGGTAACCCTATAATAAAGGGCATCCCCTCAATCGTATCTAAACTCAAACGCACTACACAAGCATCAGAAATAAAAGAATGCGTAGTACCAGTATCAAATAAGACTCTAACAGGTAAATCATGAATCAGAATGGTACATGTAGCAGTCGGTGCAGCTGGCTCCTCTGCACTCCTAAGCTCAAAGACTCGACCCTGTGGTCCTCTGGTATCAGTGGTGCTCCCACCACGGCCTCTGCCTCTACTCGGCCCACGAGCAGATCCTTGAGTCGTAGGGCGATCTGGGACCCTCTGATGTCCCTGTGTCTGCTGCTGCTGAGGTGGCCTCTGCCCACCTCCCGCTACACTGGCAGGGGAAGAACCCTGTTGAGATGAAGCTCCGCCTTGTCGGCAGTAAACAGCTATGTGACCCTGCCTACCACAGGTGTAGCAAGTCACTAGTGGCCTCGTACACTCGGGCCTCATATGTCCTGGATCACCACAGTTAAAACACTGATGTCCCTTATCTGCAACTAGTGCAGATGAAGGATGACTCTGGCGTCTCTGACCTTGCCAAACACTAGCAGCACCACTAGTACCACTAGTCTGCCCAATACGCTGTCTCTTCTCAGACCCTCCGGTCTGAGAAGCTCTCCTCTGTCCAGCTCGGTCCCTCTCATAGTCGGAAGCTTTGTCCTGATAATCCATCAGAGACTCACAGTGGAAACCCGCCATATAGGTCCGGGTAGTATCCCTCAGTTGTCGGGAAAAGAGATAGACATGCTGATCTACAGAAGGTGCAGCTGGTCCCAGTAATGCCAGCTCCTCCTGAAACCTCCGGATAGCCTCGGAGACTGGTACATCCTCAAACCCAGCCTCCACAAAATCCCGCAGTTTCTCCCTCCTCAGTGAGGCAGGGCAGAAACGCTCTCTAATCAGGGTCCTCATTTGATCATAACTACTAACCTGACCCCGTACAGACCTCCACCAGTGTTATGCCAAATCCCGAATAAAGTTTACACCAGCTCGGTCTGTCTGTCCACTGGACATCTAATGGACTCCAGAGCTGAGTCCACATGTCCAATCAAGAGCTCAACCTCTAACCCCACCTTTCCAGTGAAAGGGGGTACACCCATCTGATGGAATGCCTTCAACCAGGTATCTGGTCTATGCCTTCGATGCTCCTCTCGAACCTGAGGAATCTCAACAGCATGTGCTTGTACAGCTAGCACCTGAGTCACTCCGTGGGATCTCTCAAATGGTCCCTCCTGTGCCTGTAAATTTGGGGCACGTCTACCGGCTCTAGCAGCCTCCTCTACTCGTATGATATAAGCATGAAACTCTGATCCCCCCATAGAGACACGATCAGACTCACCAGACTGGGCTCTTTGTGACCCCTGTCTCTCAGCTGCACCGTTCCCAGTCTCAGGAACGGCACTCTCAGCAACCTCCTCATGTATCTCTCCCACTGCCTGTGAACCACCAGCAGGAGTCCTACCTCGTCCTCTACCTAGAAGGGGTCTACCTCTACCTCGTCTAGCTGCAGGTAAGGCTCTAGTCTGAACCATCTATAGAAGACGTAAACCTAACTTAGAAGGCTATATATATGCCATATGTATAGATATATATCAAATCAATCACAACATAATATTTATATATATCTATACTGTTGAGATCTTCAGAGGGGCGATGACTCACGTACACGATATCCCAAAACATTTGAACTCATTTCAAAACCAAAACCTTTTGAAAAGTCAGACCCCTTTTGGGTTCTGTTTATTTATCTATTCGACCTTTATCGCAGATTACTTGATGCAGGAGCATCTAACAGCCTGACTTCATCTCCATGCATTGATGAGTACACAAGCAAGAGGCGACGAGTTGTTACCAAGGGAGATCGAGATCACGAGTTGGACGTGGAGAGAGTGACCAAAAGAAGATGTCGAGATGATGACCGAGATTCGGAGAGGAGCAGCCGAGATCATAACCGAGAGTTGGAGAGGAGCAGCCGAGATCATGACCGAGATATGGGAGAGAGGATGGGTCATGGTCCACTTGATCCATATGAAGAGGAGGTCCGTCGGGCTGCATTTGAAGGAAGAAGATTTCGGGCTAATTTAAGTGGTTAAATTAGGCCCAACTTGTTTATTGTTTTAAAGCCCATTCTTGGACATCTTTTAAATAAAAGATGAGCTTGCTTTTAATTATTTGTTTTGGGCTTTTAAGACTTGTTAGTTTAGCCCACTAGTTATTTTATTTCTCTTTTATTATTTGATCTTATCTCTTAGAGATTTGATCTTATCTTTTAAGTTAGAATGGGCTCGATCTTGGATCAAGCCCATAGCCCGTAGGAAACCCTAGAGGACGTCCAACATGCCTATATAAGGCCTTTTAGGACGTCTCTTTTACTCACCTTTGCATGAATTAAACACAAGTACTTTCGAGTATTGTTTCTCTTCTATCCCATATTCTTCTCGTGGAATCGAGACAACTTACTGTGTGAGCGGAATCCGTTTGCCCAACAACTTTGGCGCTGTTTTGAGTTGTGTCACTTGGATTGGCAAGTTGGTGCTCTCAATCATCTCCGGGTGACTTCTTGTGCTTTGGGGACAATCGCTTTCCCCTCTGTGTGAGATTATAGCGGAAGAGCTTCTTCAAGTCATTCCAAGTTGTGTGTTAGGGCCTTAGTTTCCCTATCGTGCTCTTGGTTTCCTTAAGGGTTCGACCAGATCTATCCATCTACCGATCCTTCACAATCATTGGATCATTCCTCCATCTTTTTATTTTCAAGTTTCTACCTTTTATCTATTTTCTTCATTGCGAGTCTTGGTGTTGAAAGATCGGGTCAACTGACGGCTAACCCCGTATCATTACTAGTGCCATTGTTGTCAACCTGGGCTCTGATACCAACTTTGTAACACCCCAAATCCGTAGGACTCGAGGTGCTACTAGGCTAGGATCTCACAATGGATGCTGACCCTAGCCTGACAACAAGTTCATTGAATCATACAACAAGGCACAAATAGATTAAAACAAAACATAAAACTGATATATATATATATACACATATCAAAAAGGTAATACAGAGTAACTGCTGAGTACAAAGTCAAAATATAAATCCGTACAACATAAATATCCCATATCCCACGATATCGCCCCAGTGTACGGAGCCCTCAGTAGATCACCCCTCTGGATCACTCTGCAGCTCTCCTAACCTGCAAAGGATCTACAACACATACACATATACAAGAAGATGCTAGAGCACAAACACACATCAAGAATTATAACACATCAACATGCTTTCACACATTTACCCGGTTTATTATCTTTATAACGTCAATCACTCAAATATTATATAGATCTGCATATGAACATATGTGGCACGAGGAATGTATATAATCCTCGCCTCTGCGTGCAATAGCTAGCTGGAGTGGTATCAGCGCACCTTCCCGTATACCATAAGGAGTGGTCAATGCTCTTCCCGTATACGAGATATAACTAGCTTATAGAGAACTTCCCAGACTCCACTACGGGATGAAAGGTAAGTTTTCACAGCCACTACAATGGGCGGTCAATATAACATAGGTCGGTAATGAACCATTTCGCATGCTATAAAGCATATAACAAACACCACTCATGCATACATCCAATATAAGGATGGTAGCTAAGTAAGTCCTATGAACTTACCTCAACCTCAGTAGTAGTCTCAACCACGTTCTCAAACACAGTCCACTCCAACCTAGAGGGCAACACTGCCTAATAACAAGGCATAACAATATATCACACTCATATCCATCAAAGGGGTGACACCTAGACCCAAGGGATCCATAAGGATCATATCCTAACTCATAAACCTCAAAGCCATAACTGGAATACAGATATATCACATCCTCGTCATTCTATCCTCGTACACGTACCTAGCATGCTACTAACCCGCTCATACTAGGAAAGGAAAGGATCTACCTAACTCTAGGTAGACCCGGGACAAGACGCACTTGCGTAACAAGGGAGACGCAGGGGCGAAACAAGCAACCTGAAGGCGCGGCAAGGCTCAGCCGCAGGCGCGGTGACAATGGCCGCAGGCAACGCAGGCACGGTGCGGGCGCTACGGCACGACTTCCGCAGGGGCGGCGGCTTCCAGGCGCGGGGGCGGCGACAATGCAGAATGCGATCCTGTGACTCTTCTTCGGCTCTTCACGTGATCAAATCACGTCTTCTCCATTCCACACCCAAGTACATACATATACATACATATTCCAACATCAATCTATGATCCATTCATCTAATCCTAAGCTAGGGAAGAAGAACAAGAAAGAAGAAAATAAGGAGAAGCAAGAAGCTTACCACACTTGTGGTCCTAGGCCAGGAAAAGATCACCAACACTGCTCAACTGGCTCCCAAGCTCAGCAACAACATCATACAACATCAACCTCACAAGGCCGCACAAAACCTCTTCCAAACCAAGAGGAAACCAAGCACAAGATCAAGAAGGAAGGAGAAGGAAGAAAGAAGGACGTGAAGGCAGTTGGGAAAGGGAATGAAGATGCTCAGCAAGCCAAAGCAAAGAAATTAGGTTAAGGAAAGAAAGGGTAAAGCACGGGTCAAATGGTCAACAAAATCGGATGCAGCCGTCGGAAACCGCACGGGCGGTTCCCTGGGCCGCGGGAGTGGGAACCCGCTGGGGCGGCACACAAGCCCGCGGGGGCGGCTAAGGTAAACTCGGCTAAAGCCAAATCTCGGCTAAGGCAAACTCGGTCCAAAAGACTAAGGCTCTTACATGTGCCCTATCAAGTAGGTGTGTAGTTGTGTTACAATTACGTGGAATAAACTTAAACGAACAATTACTAACTATATGAGGAATTAATTTATTTTAATTTAATCTAATAGAAGACCACAATGTGATGTTTAAGCAATTCTAATGGATGTATGATCAACAACAACCTTGGAGTCCGATTCGATGATGTTGTTGAAACTGCGGTTTATTGCTTCTTGTATCGCCATATATATTGCTCTAAGTTCTACTTCTAGTGGGCTTACAACTCCTTAAAAATGAGAGACCGTAGCACCAATAATCTCCCCATCAAAACTCCTTAAAACTACAATGAGGTTAGTATAGAGTTTTGTCGAGATGGTAGCATCGGTGTTAATTTATAATATCCATTTTAAAGTCTTTTTCCACAATCATTCTAGCATCCGCGTTAGTTGATAACATCCATTTTAGCACCAATAATATCCTCTCAGAGTTCATTAATACCACATTAAGGCTAATCCAGAGTTCAGTCGAGATGGTAGCATCGGTACATTTTCTTCACTTTGTCGTTTGGAGATCTACTTGTGTTTTCATGATATTGAAGACATTCTAGTCCTTCTAGAGCTAAAGTGGAGCTATGCTCGGAAGAATTTCTACAATAAACCGAGATTCTCTCTGCGATCAAGAAAGTCCAAGTCAAGACTGAAATGATTGAGAACCGAGAGTCAAAGAAATGAAGAATGCTCGATTTTTTATCATCAGTGGAGTTGATCGACCCCCTCGGTCAAGTTGACCGATCTCTCTTTATGAGAACATGATCACATCTTCCGGACATTGCTTTTTCACTAGGTTAAGTTGATCCTTGGTGTTGGTCAAGTCGACTGACTTTACATCCACATCAAATTGAAAGATCTAACTTTCTATCATCTTCCCTTATCTTCTCAAATAGATATTGTATATTGGCGAGAGTTGCGCATATTACATTCTTTTATTCTACTTGTTCCTAGGGTGTTATTTGCAAGATGTGAGAAATGTGTGAAATATTCTTTCATATCCTACAAGATGCGAGAGTTGTGTAAGTTTGTCTTCGTGATAACATAACTATTGTCAGTTGAGATGATTATGATGCATTGATGCCCCCTCCCTCTCCATTTTTCACCCTTACTACCACTGCCACCGCCGCCGTAGGTTAAACAAACTCCGTATAAGGTGAACCTTGTTTATTGCACAAGGTTTCTCATACATAACAATAAGGTTTCTAACATCTCCTTCTTCATCTTTGAATTGATCGTATGGTGCACAACATTCCTGGACAACGATAAACGTTTCGCACTCATCGCTTTTTTATCCAACAACTTCCCGTCGTCATCATTCATATCCTTTAGTTTTTCCTTTAGAGGTTGATACATATATTCACCGTACAAGTAATCTTCTATCTACATCTTCTAGAACTCGTAATCCGTCTCATAGAATTTCTCTCCCGGTGATTTCCGTCTCCCATCGCGATTGCAAGAACCTAGCTCTAATACGAGTTGTTAGGATTATAATGCAATCAAGAGATAAATTAGACACAATAATTGGTTATTGAGTTTTCCACGAATACATGACTACATTTGAGGGCACTACCAATCCAAGGTTTTGCACTATGTTTTGTGATTTTTGTGATGACAATTACAATAACCAACGTAGGTATATATGAAGTTATAATCCTAATTCTAATCCTACTAGAGTTAGATTAAACCCTTACAGGATAGAATCCTACTAGGATTATAATAAACCCTTAAAAAGATAAAATTATACTAGGATTAAAAAAACAACCCTAATACGACTAAGCCAAAACTTACACGGTCCATTAGGCTCCATAACCCAACACTTCTTGTATACTATATCTTTTAATCCACAAAAAGTTATTTTCTTTGATCTTTCCAACGAAGATGGCATGTCAAGGTACTTTGTATGACGTTATACAAGTTTCACAAATCATACCCATGGAAGAGGCTAACCTTATTCTGATATACACAAGAATAGTTTTTTTTTGAAAGTAACTTTGGATTTCTAGCAATAGATCTTTTGTTTAGATGCTTGATTATTGTAAGGATGGATGCACATTCAAATTTGGTAGATTTAGCAAACAATAAGCTAAGTTCTCGTCCGCAATTAAGAGATGTGAGATTCGTGGAGCCGTGGACACCTTTATTCCCGATAGGGTTTTATGTGAGATATTGGTATGCATGAGTTGCGAGAGAACATCTACAAATATAACAAACAAGGGGATAAAGGGTCATCTTGTTGAATACCACGAGATGGGACGACTTTGCCGCCTATATTTCCATTAACTTTGAAAGAGTACTTCACATAATAAGTTTGGTACATGAGTATGAAAACGATTTTGGTTAGTGAGCCTCATCATAGACAATTTCCATGAGGCTCTCTTGGACAAAAGCACTTTGTTTAACATAAATGATTATTGGAAGGACATATTTAAAATGATGTGTCATCACCTTTAATATGAGGTTTTAAAGGACACTGCCCAACTGATCCACCTAAAGGTTTACATTTCGGTTGGAGGATGTTTCCTAAGAGTGCACAATGTTATTAAGTTTGTCAAAGTCGATGTCAAGAAACACCATGTATGGATAAACGATATAACATCCGTGTTTATGATTGCCAAATATCGCGTAAAAAAGCTGACATGGAAACCATCAATCCTGGGCCCTCCAAGACTTCATACTCTTCTAAGGTTCCTAGATTTCAACTAGAGTGAGAAGGGCAAGTAGTGAAGAATTCATATAGTTGATAACCTTAAATTGGGGAACCGCAACAATGCTTAAAATCTCGGTGTCCATTTCGCAACAAGTGAAGAGCTCTCATTGTAGTAATTTGTGACGACCTTTTCAATTTCGTTTTCCCATTGTCTCCACATCTTGATTGTGTCTAACATCTTGGTCATTTTGTTTCTCCTCTTACGTTCAGTTTTTTACGGTGGAAATTAGCCGTATTGCGACCCCCTCCTTTAACTCCATTGTTCGGGACCTAAAATACCAAAAGTGTTCTTTGGTCTTGTGTAACCGATCCAGGAGGGATGACATATCTACGCCCCTATCCAACATATAAGTTGTTAGTGGAAGGATTTTTAGTTGCTAAACTTCCTTCTCGAGACAACGGATCTCTAGTTTTCGTAGGACTTAATTGACTTCATATGCAACGGCGTAAGTAAGATTTGCATTTTAAAGGAAAGAACTACACATGCTTCAACTATGGGCTTCTTCTCGTAGCTCTTTCTTCTTGTCTTTTCCCATAAAAAAATGGAGAGATGAATTGATTTATTTATTGGATCCATCGGGACTGACGGGGTTTGAACCTACAACTTCCGCCTTGACAAGGTAGTGCTCTGACCGATTGATCTTTTTGGGCGACGCTTTCTACTTACTCTTACTTAGATTTACCCTTCTACAGAAGCTTCTAGACAGTCTTGCTATTGATTATAGATAGAAAAGGGTCAAGCAAATACTGGAATAACGAGCGGCCATTTCTCCTCTTCGTCGGAATCAAGTTCTTCCTCAGATTAGGACTCCTCCTCACACCAGAGCGGCATCAAAGTTGATTGATTTTGTGTCCACCACTAAAAGAGCTGAAAGAGAAATATTGAGAACCCCGATAGAGGAATCATAGGAATAAATTAAGGAATGTCCCTTCTTTACAAAGGGTATTGGAATCCCGTCGCAAAAGGTCCCTTTATCACTCCTTCCAATCCCACGGGTGTTTGATGTTATATGTTTCCCTGCCACATACATTTGATCATATCCTCACATTCACGAAAATTCATTCACCATGATTTGAAATGTCTATATTTGGTTCTTCTAGTTCCTTTGCTAAAGATGTGTGTGTCCATTGAGATTATTGAGTAATGAGAGTTGTACCGGGGAAATTATAAAAAACATAGTTTGGGTACGTGTCTCAGATGCCAATCTTCTAACAGGAGAAAACAATCAAGTTGTGATTTAACAAAAATATCTCCTCGTTTCCGCGTTTCCATGTGTATTTTTGTTCAACCCACCCCGCGTCAAGTAATTTACAATCATTAAGCACTTAATGGAATGCCTCCATACCTCTATCTAAACATAAGGGCCCTCCAAATTTCTCATGTTGACAAAGACAATTGGCCCATTGACACCTGATGAAGGCCTCTCATAAGTTCTACGTATCACATTTACGGGAACGGTCAGACCATCTGTACAAACCTACTATTCCCCATTCGTCCGTAGATTCTTCATCAGTACATTCAATCATAACATGTCTTGAGGAGTAAGAGATCATGTTGAAATCACAACCTCTAGCTCCAACAAAAGCCTAATCATCCTAAGGGATCATCACCATCAACGCATATTCCAGATGTGAAACCACGTCAACCCATAACCTTTTCAGTTCCTTTCTTTAATTGGTATCGTAATTTTAATACGGAAACTACATCAGGGTGATGGCTCCGGAACCAATCTTGTAGAGCAGATTTTGTCTTCGGGTTACAAGATCCTTTGCTGATGACATTGCTACTTGTAAATTTTTGCATATTTGTTATGGGTTAAGGTCTAAATTGATCCTCTACTGATTTTGGCTCTAACATGACACATGATTGTTTCGATATGTGTCCAAGTCTACCGCAAGAGTAACATATCTTTGGGAGTCTTCCATAATAGAAGTTTATGCAGCAAGACAATTTGTCAATGTTTAAGAACATACATCACATGAGCGGCGTATATATGTCAACCATAATTTGCTTTGCATGGCCATCCAAAGCCTGGTGGGATGTTAGAGGAGATCAATGTCTTGGATGACTAGTAGATTGTCATCAAAGCTCCATGACAGTCCTTCGAGTACTTTTATTGTGTCTTTGGTGTTGAAGAAGTGGAAAACGAAAGTGTTCGGACTTGACTCATGAATGGACACCTTCTCTTTGTGCTTCTAGATTTGGCGCATTGTGTTTTTTAGGCGTGTAGTTGACCTTCTTCTTTGTTAAACTACGTCCGATTGTACTAATTGTTTAAAAACCTTAGTAGAAAATGAAAATTTAAAGATATGTTATAAAATTTAATTCAATACATAAATCCGTACCACAATAACCTCTTATTACCTAAACACGTTCTTGTGTATATATGTGATTATTTAAAAATATAGAAAAATGACCAAAGGCAATAGAACTATCAGTTATAAACAAAAAAATATTACGAACTTCAAAATTTATTAGTTCATATACAACTACAAGCTAATAAATCAATTATGATACAACAAGTTTTTCGACTAAATTGATGGTGTGACAATTAGTAAAAGAAATACGGGCTAAAATGTATTTTCTCCGATCAATAATATATGGCATTGTAAGATCTGACACATTTTTTTTTAATAAAACATTTTTAAAAAAGCATATGTATTAATTTTTTTTTCATGATTTTGCCATTTATTATTCATCACCATCCTTCACAATCAATGAAGAATAAAAAGTAAAAATATATAAAAATTAATGAATTTCTTGTAACTCGCCTTCTAAAAATATATATGATCAAAACATAAAGTAATTACTAACAAAGGTAATTACAAAAATATAAATTAATCAAAATCACATTATTGCCCATGGTACATAAGCATGTAAAACTACATCTAAAACTCCATCATACACACAAATCATGTAAAATTATAATTTGGTTAACACTCCATCAAATTCAAGTATGAGCTTTATAAACATATAAATGTTATATCTCAATTTTACAAAACAAAACTAGAAGTTTGGGGCTTTTTATATATTCTAGGAAAAATTCGAACTTTAATCTTGCACTTTGAAGATAAATATTTTTTGGTTACCGCGTCAACAATTATGCGAGAGTTTAATCTAAAGAGATATTCTTAGTAATTTTTAAAATTTAGGTTATTGTTCATGGTTTATAATTTTAATTAAATTATTAAAAAACAACTTATTTTAATTTGACATTAAATATATTCTGGTAAATTCAAACTTTAACTTTTACTAGCACATTTTAGTCTTGTGTACCGATTGACACAGACATGGCGACTTTGATTGGAATTTTGTCCGAAAAGATGATCGTGTTATAGTCGCTTTAATAGGTGACAATTTTATATGGCTTTAGAAATTTTTAATTTTTGGATTATTTTTACATGACTTACGATTTATATTATGTTTGTTATTTTTATAAATATAATATAAATAATTTGAGTATGCAATAAGGAGATCAGTTAAAAATTTTAATTTTAATTAAAATTATTTTCAAAAAAAAATTAATTTTAAAATAAATCATCTTAATTTGACGTTAAAATGTAAGTGTAGCATCTTCGTAAGCAATATTGATTTTTTTATTTTAAAATAGACATTTGAGTTTTCAATTGTGTCAATAAAATCTAAAAAAGAAATGATTGTAGCCGTTTAAAACCAAAACATGCTACACAACGAGTAAATTGGAAATTATTGTTGGATTGAAGTTGTCACGAAAGAGACCAAAATATCACCGCAATAGATAGTCTACATTACAAAAGATAAATAGAAAGGCTAAGGTTGGTAGGCATCCATTAAAGACAATGAAGTAGGATAAATCTGAATATATATATATATATATATTAGCAAAAAAAGAACCAAGGCATACAAATTAATCCACGGTGTTTGAGTCATCTAGCTAGATCTATATGATGACTTAATTACACAAATTTATTCACTTAAAATAAAAAAATTATACGAATTAATGAATCGTAGAAAACGCTAACAAGGAACATATATTTGGGGTGTTGAGTCATTAAAAACTTGAATCATAATCATCTAAAAAAGACACAATGTAATGCTGAATGTGTGTAGACAAGGATAACTCTGGATAGTATGATTAAAATTGTGATTAAATTGAATTAATTGTAAAGTAGTGGAGAAAAGTAGAACTATAGTAAGGCATATGCCCATGCAGAGGAGCCGGGAGGGGCCCAGAGGGTGAAGTAACGTGTCAGGCTGTGGTTTTGCATGCTATGCTCTCTGCCTCGGCACCCTCTAATGGATTGTCTGCGTCTTTCTGATTACTTTCCTTCTTCTTTTTCCATTATTTTCTTTATATAAATACCTCTGCTATATCCTCTCTCAATTCCTCATCTCTTCCTTACTAACCCAAATCAAAATGAATTACTCACTTGTGTCCATAGCGGCGCTACTACTCTTTCTACCTGCGCTACTGCCGGAAGCCTCCGCCGTCAGCCGCTGGGAGTCTATTCTCAAGATGCCGGAGGCTCATCATGCCCACCACAAACACGCCAACGCCACCAGATGGGCGGTGCTCGTTGCCGGTTCCAATGGCTATGGCAATTACAGGCATCAGGTCTCTCTCTCTATATATATATATTATGAATAATTGTGTGGCTGCCACTTGTCAGTGGTTTCATGGACACTTGTACGTAAGTATATTGATGAAGTATTTGGAAAATTGGTAGACTTATAGTTGATTTAGGTCCATTTTTGAAATATATATAGTATTGAATATGGTGAGAGGTTGTTGATGAATCGTTTAAAGCGTGCAGGCGGATGTATGCCATGCATATCAGATACTGAAGAAAGGAGGATTGAAGGATGAAAACATCATCGTATTCATGTACGATGATATTGCCGCAAACATCCTCAATCCTCGGCCTGGTGTCATTATCAATCACCCCAAAGGCAAAAACGTTTACGAAGGCGTCCCTAAGGTAATTTCTCACTTAATCGTCTGCATATAAATTTTTACATTTGAGTTTAATCAATTAAAATGGTTTTTATATGTACTTTTTTGTAGGACTATACCGGAGAAAATGTAACTGCAGAGAATCTGTACGCTGTTCTTCTTGGAGACAAGAAAGCCATCAAAGGCGGAAGCGGAAAGGTGGTCAATAGTAAGCCTGATGATAGAATCTTCTTATACTACTCCGACCATGGCGGCCCCGGTGTGCTCGGTCAGTTCCAATATATATATAATGATATATAATGTGCATTTATGTTTTGGATGAGTGAATGCTGGAATATATTGGTTCCCTACCAGGTATGCCGAATCTTCCATTCATATATGCCAATGATTTCATAGAAACCTTGAAGAAGAAGCACAAAGCTAAGACTTACAAGGAGATGGTAATGTGGAAAAGTTAATTTATATATATGGTCAAAACCAAAGAATCGTCTAGGATCGATATTTAAGTGATATGTGTGCAGGTTTTGTATGTGGAAGCTTGTGAAAGCGGAAGTATTTTTGAAGGTATGATGCCGGAGGATCTCGGCATCTATGTAACCACTGCATCCAACGCAGAGGAGAGTAGTTGGGGTACTTATTGTCCCGGAAGTGAACCTTCGCCACCATCCGAATACTTGACTTGCCTAGGTGACTTGTATAGTGTTGCTTGGATGGAGGATAGGTACCCTGCATGAACCTTTGAATTGGTAGTTATCTATATACGATTCTTGATCGTTTTTCTTTTGTCATTGCAGCGAGACGCACAACTTGAAGAAGGAGACTCTAGCCCAACAATATAAATCTGTAATGACTTGTTACTCTAGATATACTACGTACCATTAAGTAGCATTCTTATACTCTGCTTTCATCCTGCCTACATACGTAGGTCAAAGAACGAACCTCAGACTCTAATAGATATGCGGCGGGATCCCATGTGATGGAGTATGGGAACAAAAGCCTCAAGGGTGAGAAGGTGTACTTGTACCAAGGCTATGACCCGGCAACCAAGAACTTCCCGCCCAACAACGACTTGAATCAAGGAGTAGTCAATCAGAGAGACGCGGATCTTGTCTTTCTGTGGGAGAAGGTATAGCTTCAATCCTTCACAAAACTAGAACTCGAGTAAAGAAGGTGTATAATGGGGTTGTTAATTTGGTGCAGTACAAGAGAGTGACTAGTGGCTCTGAGGAGAAGCAGCAAGTCTTCAAGGAGATTGCGGATGCAACAAAGCACCGTGCCCACTTGGATACGAGCATTCAACTCGTGGGATCCCTTCTGTTTGGTTTGCAAAATGGGCCTTCCGTCCTGAACCGTGTTAGGACTCAAGGATTGCCGCTTGTTGATGACTGGGATTGCTTGAAATCAATGGTAAGTTGACGCAAGTACCCTATGAGTTACGGATATTCTGTTAGTAATACTCAAATTATGGGTGCTTGTGGGTGCAGGTAAGGGTGTTTGAAGACAAATGCGGGTCTCTAACTCAGTACGGAATGAAGCACATGCGAGCATTCGCCAATGTGTGCAACAACGGAGTGTCACGTAGTACCATGGAGGAAGCTTGTGCCATTGCCTGCAATGACTACAACTCTGTAGCTTGGCATCCTTCGATTCATGGGGGTTACAGCGCCTGAATACATGTGCTATATGTTGCCTTGTTTTTCACATGACAAAACAACTCAAATCTATCAAGTCGTTTACTTGTAATTCCCTGTTAGCCGACCATTACTACAGGCATATGTATATCAAATAATAGAATTTAAATGCTATTGTCGTTACTTCTTATAATATCTTCATCGCATGCAAATGAAATGGCACATTTAACCTAAACTCTAACTTGTCCTCCTAGTTGTATTTTAACCATCCCTCACTAATATTGTACTTAGCATGACATTGTCTACACATCATCCTCATTGAAAAGAAAACCAGAAAACGATTTGAATCTCAGGCAGTTGCCGGTTTGGTTTGGTTTGGTTTGGTCTCTGGCTTCAGCGCTGCTTATGCCTAGACCTCCTTGGCGCTTCATCCTCGCTCTCACTCTCTTCATTCCGGAACTTATCATCCCCTTGAACTCTCGATGACTGATGGTGACTATGTTGTTGTGAATCTTCTTCTTGACCTGGACCTTGACCCGGACCCGGACCCGGACCCGGACCAGGACCTCCTCCGTATTGATTATTGTTCCAGTCACCTGAAGCTGCTCTGGGATCTCTCTTTAGTGGTCGAGGGTGAGGCCCACCAGACTGTGAGCCGAATACCGGAGGCATCCCCATTGGGCGATTCAAATTCATCCCGCCCATCATAGGACCACGTCCTGGACCCATCATCATCCCAAATCCGCCACCAGGGAAGACTGGGCCCGGTCGAGGGGGAAACATCATACCGGGTCCTGGACCACCAAAGTCCCCTGAATATCTCGGCCCAAAGGGTACAAATGGGCGAGGTCCCATGCCAAATGGATCAGGCATTGGAAACCCGTCAGGGCCCAACCCGGGTCCATATGAGAACCCATCACCACCCATCATGCCGGGAGGAAATCCTCGCATCCCAGGTAAAGGTCTGACCCCGCGCCCCATTGGCATATTAGGAGGCCACATTCCTCTGCCCCTTCCTCTGCCTTGAGCAACAAGGGGAGGAATAAAGCTCTCATCTTCTTCTTCACTTTCATCTTCCTCCTCTTCTTCATTCTCCTCAAAAAGTACAATGTCAGGATTCTCAGCTCCATTTTCAAGATTGACTCCCTTGGCCTTTTCTTCCTCTCTTTTTGATTCAGCTGCAACTAGAGTTGCCTAAGCAAACAATAAAACATGGTATGTTATGATATAACAATGAATAAGAACGCTAGGGACTTGAGACAGACATGCTTCAGATAATTGTGCCAGATGGAGCTCCTAAAAATTTCTAATCGTTGGATACCATCACTGTTTCTCCTCAAAATCAAGGGTGATTATTTTGTATATCACTATACAAACAAAAAATAAACAAGCAGCTGGCTCAGAAGTTTGGAAAAATAAGACATTAACTTTAGCAGCATCAAGCTGCAAGGTTGCTGCATGTATGTACGTCACCTAACAAATTAACAGCTAGTGCACTCAAGCCTACCTGAATAGGATGAGATAAAACTATAGGTGAAGCTTGAAAGGACTACAGAAAGTGTAAACCAGGAAACTGTGCAATAACTGCTATGCGGAAATTATGCTGCAGATCCCATAGAGATCAAGCTAATACCATTGTAACATAATTCCCAGGTTCATACAAAGTATCGAGTTCAGTACTGCACCACTAGGACTAGTTATCTTTTATACAACATTGTCCCACGATCATAAACTCATAAATATGACAAGGCCATGAGATTTTGAATATACCATAAGGTCACTGTCTGGCTCAAGATAAAGCAAGGAAGCCAACTGCTCACCAATTGAGGATTCAAGCTCTTGACAGTCTCTGCTTATCTACAATAACAATTAGATTTGAATAAGAAAGGCAACCGTAACCATGGAGTGTAACACCAAACACTTTTTATAATTTCAATCAAATCTCTATATTCTTCAATAATTAAGAAGCAAACTTGAAAGAAGATATTCCTTGCGCTGATCTTCTAGAAAACATCTTCATGAAGAAGTATGTTGAAAGGTGTCACTAAAGCATCTATTCCATAAATGATCTGTCGAATCCATCTTATCATGAAGCGATGCTTTCATTTGTATGAACCACTTTCAAAACATTCAACTTTATCAGTTCCTCTTTATTACAAAAAAAACCCAGCACAATGAGAAAGACATCTTTTATTTGATTATAACCAAACAGTGTTGGTAGTATACTGAAGGACTAAATGGAAAAGAGAAACCCAAGCATCAGGACAGATCACGTCAAAGGGTACCTTTACTGGTAGATTTTCATTGTAGGGATTCCTCAAATGACGAGTTTTCTGGAAGGACAATTCACAAAGCTGCACAAAGAAAGGGGTAGAACATCAGTACCACATTCACTCAAACTATGAACGTCTCGCAGCATCAAACACATATAATCAGATAATCAGAGAACAACCAATTCAATGGTCATATTAAATTAATTTTAAGGACAAATCAAATCCAGAGACAGAAGCACTGAACGGAGTTTGCAAATTTCAGGTGGTTGGAATAATTAAAATAGATGTTACCTTTTAACAATAATTCTACTTCTCGTCATTGAATAACAAAATCCCTTTATATTGATTGTTGGAACGATATAAAATATATATCCCAATAAGAAGTAAACGTAAATAATCAAAGGAAATATAATTAAACTATATCCTAAAATATATCAAAGCTACAACTAGAAAATATAAATCATCCAAAATCTAATAGATATAATATCTTTTAATATTGGAATATCATATTTCCTTAATATCTACCTACATCACAACCGTATCATAAATCAGGAAAGACTGGACTCGATCAGATAGTGCTGTCAGAGAGAGCTAATATGCTATGGAAGGGGAAATTTGGACCTGAAAAGACACAGATTCAGGAACATAAAAGCCTAAATTGATAATGATTATATCACTGCACTAGGTTTCTAGTGTCTACATATTTTTTAAGGAAAAAAGTCAACCGAAATGTATACAGGTAGCACAGGGCATCATTCTATTGCCCATGGAAATATGGAATGATAGGAAACAACTATTACAGGATACCTCAAGTATACCTTTAACCATTTAACTGAAAAATTCCGCCCGTAATGTGCTGTTCCATGAGCATGTTTCCAATTACCACCAACAGTGGACTCACCAATTTTAGATGTCATCTTAGCACAACCCTGAGACGGAGAGAATACTTGGTTGTAAGCATCCGAGTTACTCTAGAGTTAAATTGAGGAAATCCCACATGTTTTAACACTTGACGGGAGAAAATATACCTGGAAATGTCTAGTACGGTTGACTGAAAAGATCAAGATTACATGCTCAACTGTGTCAAAAGCTTCATTAAGTTTTGCCTCATTGGTCCTTTGGGTAGCCCAAACACCTTGTTGAACAGACAGCTCCAAATTTTCACGATTCGAACTCTTAACAATGAAATACCTGTGTGTCCAAATACCAATAAAAGAAGCAGCTTGAATGATTTTTCTTCAATGCTTTACTGTAAGAATATAAATGTGTCTGCAGACGTGAAGAATCGTGCAGCACAGTCTGCAAACAACAGTGCAACGTGCAGGGAATGCGACAGAAAACGAATTAGTGACATGTATTAGCTCAATATCAAAGTCCAAATTCCAAGGGGCATCTAGACGCTTTCAGCTAATGTAATTGATCCAACTGTTGCAGATCAAATTACTTCTCTCTTGTATTGCATCAAAGAAGTAATAGATTCTAAGAAAGACATCTGATTCATCTCTTTACTGCCTCAAAATAAATTTTCTTCACTGTTTGGAGACCAATTTAGTCTTAAACATTTTTTTAATGTATGGAGCAGAAGCTTGGGTACATACGGCTTCATTATTTGATGTAAAAAAAAATTTAGCCAAATTTAACAGCCAACCTTCACAGCTTCACTCAACCTCCCAAGAGATCAACAGAAAGTGAAACAGAATACAAGGAATTGAAAATGAAGATAATCATTGGTTATCAACCATCATAAAATCCACAACTAGTTGGAAAATAGCATTTGTTCCACTCCCTCGCATCTCATGATACAAGATTGGAAAACAGGAAGTAAAGGGTTCCTTGGAATATAAAGCATGTCTCTCACTCTCTTGAATATAATATTATACATGAACCAGCTGTACAACATCTCCTTTGGTATAGTAGTGTTTGGAAGCACATTTTCTTGTATATAAAGCATGTCTCTTGAATAACAACATAAACACCAAATAACTTGACAGAACTAGCAGTAGCAAAAAATCTTACGACTCTGGACAGACCTAGTTATTCCTTGAGGAAGAGGTGTAGCTGCCCTTGACGGGTTTTGTGAGTTAGTCGGGGTGTTCTGTAATTGACCCTGGCCAGCTTGTTCATTTTGTGTTTGTTGTTGCATGATAGAATCAGTTACAGGAGGTAGTGCACCTTGATTTACATGGCTATAACCTTGTGGAGGCTGAGCTCCTTGCTGGGAATAGTTAGTACCACGTTGTAGATAGGGTCTATTAGATGAACCAAAGTTATAAGAACCGAGATGCTGAATCTTTTGAAGGACTTCTTCCACGGGTGGAGGAGGCCCAGGAAGCTTTACATGTCTGTACCGGCAGTCAGGTCCATTTGGGCAAAATCCCAATTTATACCTGCAATGATAGATTACAACAGTTAAGACTGGGTATAAACTTAGACTACAACTAGCTTCCCAATTTATGGCAAATGAAAAGGTTTGTCATCAAACTTCTGACGATTGTTCAGATCCAAAAGGCTTAAAAAAAGTCCATTACGGATAGAAAGAAGCCATTATACACTTCTACACTGCAGAAAATTAGGGTTCCTCAAGTACAGAAATACAACAAAGAATCAAAAGTAACACACAGCACAATTTTTCAAATAAACGAAATTCGAAACCACAACTCAATAAGAAAGAAGTCATTATATACTTCTGTACAAAGGGTTCTGCAGAACAGGAGGAGAAGAAGAAGAAGAAAAATAAAAACTTTTTCAACAATTGCATAAAAACAATTAATTTGCAATTCACCGCCAATACAACCCTAGACGAAGAATCGAATTAGAACACACACAAAAAACAGCAAGGCATACATGTTACACTCTTTGACGTCTTCATTAGTGTGCTTATATACACAATCTTGCTCCCGGCACTCCCCATACATCCTGAAAAATCTACAAACCGGCATCCGAGACTTGTCATACTGATGAAGGAACCCACAGGCCTCTCCTTTCATGCAGAGACTCCGAAGCCAATGCCGGCATACCGTCTGCCGGAAGCTTCTTTTGTTGCCGAGGCCCATCGGGGCGTCTCCACCACCTCCACCGCCAGCGCCGCCAGAGTTTCCGATGGATGAAGCAACGATTGAGGCGGAAGAGGCAGCGGCATGGGCATTGGCGTCGGGAACGGAGGCGGTGGGGTTGGTAGGGCCGGCGGTATCGAGGCCGCCTTCGAAATCGAAGCTTAAACCGCCATCGGCATCTTCCATTTCGGAAATGGGGACCTCGAGTTGAGCTGTAGTTACTGTGATCGACAAATTAGGGTTTTAGAGAGCCATGCGAGAGGGAGATGCGTGCAAATTCAGTAGAGATTTGTTTACAAGGGCGGGACCGGGGCAGGTCAACCAGACGGTCCAGACCGACTGAGAAAGCCGCATCAAAATACTAGAACGTTTTTATTTTATGGTAGGGAAGAGCCGAACTCCAAAAAAGAAAAGAAGGTAGT
>CM008284.1:30843527-30860150 GCA_002319775.1 Fagopyrum tataricum
ACAACTAGGAACAACATCTAATAGATGACAACCTTAAGTCAAACAAAAAGGAAAATCTATTTCTTTCCCTATAGATATGACTGAACCGTAAAGTCTAGTTACGTGTAATGAAGTCTTGACACAATAGTACCAGGCTAGAGAGCGGATGTCTCGGATCCACTCCCTATTGAACAAGATCCTACGTAGTTTTGGAATCCGTCTCAACTTACACCTCCAGCCTCCCACGCCAACCTCAATCCATGAGCTATACGCCATAGTTCCGCAGCCGGTGCCGATGCCACACCTAAGTTAGCCGCAAATCCTGAGATCCAAGCGCCATGCTCATCCTTGATACATCCTCCATCCCCCGTAATTCTCGAAAAAATAACATAACGTATGTCACAATCTATAACTATATAATATATATCTATATCTATATGATATATCTATATATCTACGAGATTGGCAAGGTTCTATTGTCTTGGTTGCCGCAAAGTATCTTCTGAGGATGTTCGCAGTCGATGATGCCGAAGCTCTAGCTTTGTTGTTTGGGATTGAATCTATGGGCAATATTGATGCATCTTTCCTTCAACTCGAGTCGGATTCTACAATGCTAGTTTCGCACATGTTAACTTCTCCGGCGTCTACTACTTTAACATACATGGATGTGATATGTGATGATATTTGTGCTGCCCTCCCATCTTCACTACACTGTTCTTTTCACCATGTTCGACGATCGGCTAACACTGTTGCACGTATTGCTAGTCATTTGCACCTTATTTGTATTTGGACATCTCGCTTTCCGCACTTCATTTTGGATATTGCAGGAATCAATCTTATATAATATATTTTCCTTTCAAATATATATATATATATATATATATATATATAGGAGCAGCGAAATCAAAATTAACACCACCATTTTTTAAAAAATCTATATCTTATCTTATATAATAAATCTTATGTGAAATCTCTCATATTTAACGTAGGTCCAACAAAAATTAATCACGTCTCTTTTTCACATGTCGACCCTAAATTTAAAAATTCATTATAAACTGTTTAAAAATACATAATTTAAATAAATAATTTATAATCGAAATTCCATTAACATTGTATTTATATTTATCAACAAAACTTATATCTAAATTGTTTAAACAATTAATTTAAAAATTCCGAAGATTTATGTCATCATATTTTAAAAAAAATATTAAAATATGTGGAATAAATTGTTGATATTTATTTGTTAAAAAAAAGTCATAATATCCTAACTAAAATTTTTGTTGAGATTTGCTAATCTATGCTCTTATAACCAGATATCCGCAATTTGTCAATTTAAATTCAATTCTACCATTTCTCCTTTTTTAATCTTACTTGATTAGATTTGGCTTAATTAAGTAAGCACCTTTTTTTATTAGTATGACAAAGTGTGTAGGTTATTTTTTTTACGTGGCACTAAGTATGCACCTTCTATTTTTGAAGTAATCTTTCATTTAAATAGTAATACCCAACTTTTAATACCCAAACTTCATCGTGTACCCAACTTTGTTGTTACCAATATTAGTTACCCGATTTTAATACCCAACGTTACATATTCAACTTCACTTCGGTTACCCAACTTCATTGTTACCCGAATTTAATACCCAACGTTAAATATCCAACTTCACTTCGGTTACCCAACTTCGTAGTTACCCGATTTTAATACCCAACGTTACATATCCAACTTCACTTCGGTTACTCAACTTCGTTGTTACCCGATTTTAATACCCAACATTACATATCCAACTTCACTTCGATTACCCAACTTCGTTGTTATCCGATTTTAATACCCAATATACATATCCAACTTCAATTCAATTACCCGAACTTCGTGGTTACCCGATTTTAATACTCAACCTTACATTTCCAACTCACTTTTGTTATCCAAAATTATATTCATCTACTTTTAACCGGTATATACCAACACCATATATTAACTAATTTAACAATCATCATGACCATACATAAATGTATTCAAAATCCATACTAAAACAATGAAATGCTACGTACATGAGAGTAAGAAGCCATAAAGATCAAACCACTGTATGAACATAGGTAAAAACGAACATGATTACATTTTCAAATATGTAGTGGGCTTCCAACATATATCACTTACTGACAATTGATATACAAAGCATTTGCTTGTAAAAAAATTGTAGTGGGCTTGTATTTGGTTGGTAGAAGCTCAACATCATGCATGATGTTGAGCCTTCAATGCAACAAAATAAATGGATTATCAAAAGTATACTACACTCATATGAGCAGGACATAGCTCGATTCTCATAGCTCCTAACCTTGGTGTAAGGGAGAAAGAAAAATAGGCATCTAAAAGCTATTTCTATGATTCTGACATAACAAAATATGGGAGAAAGGAAAATAGGCATCTAAGAGCTACTGGATCATTTGATACACAAAATCACAACTTTAAAATATTGTATCTTCATTTAATACCCAATATTCATATCCTAACATTGGGTTGAGTTTGTTTGTGTCATCCTTGGGGATTGGTGCTACGAGCCTTCACGAGTCCCTCTTACGGCATTGACCAAGAAGAAGGTTCCTTTTGAATGGAAAGAGCCACAAGAGAAGACATTTATGGAGTTAAAAAGATGCCTCACACAAGCACCACTCCTAGTCCTCCGGATTTAACTAAGCCTTTCGAGGTTGAATGTGATGCCTCCAGCATTGGCATAGGAGGCGTCCTAATGCAAGAAGGTAAACCTCTAGCCTTCTTTAGTGGAAATTGAAGGGATCATGCTTAAATTACTCTACATATGATAAAGAATTGTATGCCCTATTTAGAGTACTTAAGACATGGCAACATTATCTTTGGCCTCAAGAGTTTGTTTTAAAAACGGATCATGAATCACTTAGACACTTTAGAAGTCAAGATAAGCTAGATAGAAGGCATGGTAGATGGATTGAATTTATTGAAACCTTTCCTTATATTATCAAGTATAAGAAAGGAAAAGATAATGTAGTAGCGGATGCCTTGTCTAGGAGACACACATTGATCAACACCTTAGATTCTAAGATGTTAGGTTTTACGTACATTAAATAATTATATGTGAGTGATGCACATATTGGAGAAGTATTTAATAGGTGCACGTCACAAGGGCCATATGATAAGTACTTCTTGTTTGAAGGTTTCCTATTCGGGTTGATAAGGTTTGCATACCTTGATGTTCCCTTAGGATCTTATTACTGGAAGAAGCTCACAAGGGAGGCTTAATGAGACACATTGAGAGGGATAAAACATATCATATGTTGCAAACCCACTTTTATTGGCCACACATGCTTAGGGATGTCGAACACATGCTTAAAAGATGCCTTGAATGCCTTAAGGCAAAGTCTAGGTTACAACCTCACGGTTTGTATACTCCCTTACCAACGCCTAGTGCTCCTTGGAAATATATAAGCATGGATTTCATTGTAGGACTACCTAGGACTAAGAAGGGAAGAGACTCAATTTTTGTGGTGGTAGATAGGTTTTCCAAAATGGCACATTTCATTCCATGTCATAAAACCGATGATGCCTATAATGTGCCTAACTTATTCTTTAAGGAAATAGTTAGATTGCATGGAATACCTAAAACCATTGATAGTGATAGAGATGTCAAGTTCTTAACTTTATTTTGGAAAACTCTTTGGGGAAAATTAGGAACTAGGTTGTTATTTTCGACCTCTAGTCATCCTCAAACCGATGGACAAACGGAAATCACTAATAGAACTTTAACTACACTTCTTAGAGCCATTTTGAAAGATAACTTGAAAGAATGGGAAGATGCTTTACCACATGTTAAGTTTGCTTATAATCGTACTATGCATTCCTACACTTAGATTTCTCCTTTTGAATGTGTTTATGGTACTAACCCTTTTGTAAGAGCCTTAGTCTTTTGGAGCTTAGACCCTTAGCCGCCCCTGCGGGTCGTGAGGGCCGCCCCTGCGGCTCGTGTAGTTTTCCGCCCCTGCGGCTCAGGGAACCGCCCCTGCGGTTTCCTGCGGCTGCAGCCGGCTTTGTTGACCCTTTGACCGTGCTTTACCTTCTCTTCCTTACCTTCTTCTTACCTTAGGATCAAGGGTTTCCTTCACTTTTTCTTCATCAATTTCACGTTCTTCTTCTCTCTTCTTTTTCTCCTTGATCTTGTGTGAGTTTTCCTTGGTTTGGAAGAGGTTTTGTGTGGATTGCTGTTAATGATGATGATGGATGTTGTTGTTGAGCTTGAGAGCCAGTTGAGGTAGTGGTTGTGGATCTTTTCCTTGCTTAAGCCACAACAGTGGGTAAGCTCCTTGCTTCTTCTTCATTCTTTTTTTCTTCTTTTTCTCTTCCTTAGCTTAGGAGTAGATGTATTGAATGAATAGTGATGTTGGAATGTGTATGTATATGTTTGTGCTTGGCCATCGAATGATGAAGACGTGATTTGATCACGTGAAGAGTGGAAGAGAACTCGGGAGGTTACGTTATGCACTGTCGCCGCCCCCGCGTCTGGAAGCCGCCGCCCCTGCAAGAACCTTGTCACCGCACCCGCGCCCGGAAGCTGCCGCCCCCGCGGCCACGGTCCCAGCGCCTGCGCCCGTGCCTGCGCTTGCCTGCAGCCACTGTCACCGCGCCTGCGGCCGAGTGTCGCCGCGCCTGCGGTTTGCCTTGCTTCGCCCCTGCGTCCCTCTTGTCACGCAGGTGCGTCTTGTCCCGGATCTACCTAGAGTAGTGTAGATCCTTTCCTTATGGATCCCTTGGGTCTAGGTGTGACCCTTTGATAGATAGGAGTTTGATATCTTGTTATGCCTTGTTGTTAGGCAGTGTTGTTCTCTAGATTTGGAGCTGCTCGGGTTTGAAACTACTTTTGAGGTTGAGGTAAGTCCATAGGACTTACTTAGCTGCCATCCTTATATTGGATGTATGTATGAGTGGTGTGTGATATATGCTTGATAGCATGGGTTGTGACGATTACCGATCTATGGTTTATTGACCGCCCATTGTAGGGCTGTTGTAACACCCCAAATCCGCGGGACTCAGGATGCTACGGGTAAGACCTCACAATGGGTCCCGACCCTTAGCCTAACAACAATTTCACCATACCTTTCCAACAAGGCACAAATAAAGGCAAAATTCAAAATCGTTTATAATGTATGCGAGAGACTGAAAAGTAAAAATACAAAGTGGAAACTCAACCGAGTCCTCAAAACGACATAACTCCGATAAGGAAATCTAAACCGTACAACATAATTCAACAACACAAGGGCATAACCCCAAAAACGTCCCCGTCCTATAATGTAGGGAGACCCCGGCTGTCCACTCCTCCACCTCACTCGGCGGCGTCCCTAACCTGCAAGACATCTACACAACGGTTTAAAACCGTTAGCTCATATTCGAAGCATTAGAAAAGAGGTGAAGGCACATACACATATACATCACATTACACATACATACTCCGAAACACACAAGTCCGGTTTATTATCTTTTTATTATTAAGTCGTATCCCGTTCTAATTCAACTTAGGTTTGTGACACAAGAACCACCGTGGTCTCGCCTCGGTCCCTACTTACCGGAAAGAAATGGTACTGATGCATCGGACTGTCTACCCGCCCGGGCTAGTCGCTGAGAACCTCCTAGACTCTCGCAAGAGCTAAGCAGATGATGTCACCGCCCGTTATCATACACTTGGGCCAAAATAATATAAAGCCGGTGGTCCTATTTACCGGTTTAGTTGTTTATAACATAAACATAACACACACACATCACCCACACACATCGATGCTAATACGTAAAATACGAGCTAAGTAAGTCCGGAGACTTACCTCGTCACCACACTCAAATCACAACACTCTCGCTTTCTTAAGGAGGAAGCCCACAACCTGCTCACAAGAGATATGTATATCAATACATGCTCACGCTCAAGAAGTCTTAGACTTCATTCTTGTGATCTAAGCAAGATCACCTAACCCTCAAGCTAGGAATGCATCCTAGGGTCCAAGGTACTCACCACACTCTCAGCACATGAAAGTAATTCACAACAGCTTATAACCTCACATGATCTTAAACCTCAGCCAAGAAGGAACAAGCTAGCCTAGAAGGTCCATCATGCTCAACATACTCATAATCGTCAACTACATCGAGCCTTAAGAGCTCCTAGGTTCACAACCACTAAGTGGCATCTCAAGCTACTCTAGATCCATCCTAGGCATGCTACTAACATGATACAACTACAAAACTAAGGAAGGAACGAAGAGGATGGGAGAGGAGAAGCCTACTATTGAAGAAAACACAGCCGCGGAGTCAAGTTGGCGCCCCTACGGAACACAGCCGCCGCCCCTGCGGACCCAGGAGCCGCCCCTGCGCCTTGATGCCTCCCTGGAGCCGCCCCTGCGAGATCTGGAGCCGCCCCTGCGTGATCTGGATCCGCCCCTGCGGCTGTGGTGAGCCGCCCCCGCGGTTTCGCTGCAGAAACTTGTCTTCGACTATGGATCCTTGGCTCCAATGTCCTCCTCTCCTTGCTGGGTCTTCTCCAAACACCAACCACTGATCTTAGACTCCTCTCCACGACCTAATGGAGCTAAGAACACATGCATGCAAGGATTTGAGTAAAAAGCTTCTCAAGAGCTTCATCCGTGGCCATGGATGAAGGAGGGAAGAAGAAAGGGAAAAACAACAATGAAGGAGGAGGAAGGAAGAGAAAGAAGCTTACCACACTGAATCTGATCCTCCTCTACTGTAGTCCCCACATTCAAGAGCTCCAAGGTGCAAGAAGAGAAAAGAGAGAGAAGAGAGGAAGAGGAAGGTGATTAACGTGAAAGAGAAGCCAAGTGAGAGAGAGAGATGACACAAGGCTGCAAAAAGGGAGAGGGGATCAAGGGGTCAGATGACCTCTTGTCACCTCACCTCGGAACGAGGGGTCGGAAATGACCTCTTGTCACCTCTGCTCGGAACGAAGGGTCGGAAAGCGGAAAAGGGAAAAACGACGAGTCGGCTCGGGATATTAGGAATAAATCCCGTCACTCGGCACCTCGTGCCTGTGGGAAGATCTACAAAACGCTCTAAGTCCGGAATAAAAATTCCGGACGTTACAACTAACCCTCCTAAGAACAAGTTTCGTCCCGAAACTTTCTAAACGCAACACTCTCGATCAAACACGTCTCGTAACCACGTGAAACTCATAAAACGTCAACTATCATAATCCAAGTCTACGGATAAAATCACATCAAGATCTCGCAAGGTACATGATGCGCCCTTGGATGTCCCTCTTACGTTGACCATAGATGATGAGGACGAGGCTTTGAGGGTTCGCTCAGATGGACCGCTAACCCGCTCCCGAGCCAAGGCCATTGCCCGAGCCATCGGCTCCATCATCGCCCACATCACTTCGTCACTTGGACCCGTCGCCGGCATGCCGTTTCTCTACACCACCATGGCATAGGCTACCGGTCCCGTTCACGCCATTTACTTTCGGACTATATTTTGCATGTTTTTCTTTTATGTAATAAAAGGGATATTCCTTATAGAATATTCCCTTTGATCTTATCTTGTAGGATTTTTCTCTTGTTGGGCTTTTCGTTATGTATGTTTGTTTGGCCCGTTGGCCCATAGGTAGGCAAGACTCTCTATATAAGGGATATCTTGCCTCACTTATTTTTCATGTTCAATATTACTAAGTTTTTGAGAAGCTTTTCCTCTTAATTAGCCTGGGCATCAAACCTCCCGTCTATCTCTCAATTTTCTTCCTTGGATCTCGTCTTTGATCCAAGAAATCCATATTCGAGGATTCTTCTTTAGAAGCAACTTTCGATCCACACTAAACGGTTTATTTGATCTCTCTAGATCGAATCAACCCTTGTTTCTTCATCACTTCTGCCCCTTTGGATCTAAAACGATACAACGTCGCACAAAGAATCAAGGAGTAGTTGGAGCTTTGCTGGATCTAGATCCGGAAGTTATCCTTGGTTACCTCCAAGGACGCATCAAATTGGTATCAGAGCAAAGGGATCAAAGCTAAGTTCTCTTTACTCTTGTTTTTGTGCGTTATTATCTTCAACCTATTTAGCCTCTTGTTCATGATGTTCTTCGTTTGTTCATGATGTTCTTCATTTGTTCTTCATGATCTTCATGTTGTTCATCATGTTCTTCATCATGTTCATCCAATTATCCTGATTTTTTTTTTCCTTTGATCAATTTGAAAAAGAAGAAGAGATATTTGGTTTGCCATCAAACCATTTATCAAACCATCTTTTTCTTAAACCGACCCAATCCGACAATTTTGTTAATTAATTTCACAAAATTTCTTGGGATATTTTTGTTAACGAAAGTTCGGATATCTCGCACTTGATATTCCAAGAAAAGCAAAAACTCTTCATCAATACGGATTTGTGTTCAAAAAAAAAACAAAACAAAAGTGTTGCTCAAAACGTTTCAAAGAAACGAAACACAAAAGTGAAAAGACGTCCAGCAAACCGGTTATCCGAAAAATCGGATTTCACAAAACGGTGAAAGACCGAAAGCAAGCAAAGCTTGCCGACTGAACAATTCGTCCATCTTCCGCTTCTCCATTTTCTTACATACGTTTGCAAAATATCACTTGTTTATTTGTGTGTAATTGGTTCAATTTTGTTAGATTTGCCTTACTTGCCTAACCACCAAATGGCCTTCCCCATAGTAGAACCCGATAACGCACTTGAACTTGGGTAAAGTTGACTTAACTTGTCACCTTGCTCATTTGATTGCTCGCAATTGTGTGCTGATTTGGAGCAATGACTAACGTTGAATTGGAAACTTCTCAGGATTCTGGTCCGCTAGAGTCCAATGAACCTTTGGCTCAAGAAAATGCTTCGTTGTCCCTCGAAAATGACTCCATAAGGCAGGAATTGGAAACTTTGAAGGCACAACAAAAGTTTGATGCCTTGACCCGAGGAAACATTGCCTTGAAGCAAGAATTGGAAGCTCTTAAGGCCCTACAGCTTGCCCAACGTCCCACCCCAACAATTCTGATTGAGACCATGGTCAATGCTTCCACATCCGATGCACAACGGAAAGGCAAGGGAATTTTAGGAGCCGGACCATCAAATGGTCCCCGGCTAGCGTCCGTCATTGAATTCCAACGCCCCTTACCTCTTGACGGAAACGAGTCCCATGAAGAGGACAAAGAATTCACTGACCCGACTCAAGATGACTTTCGCATGGTCGATGCAGAAAATCGGCACAAGCATTATGAGCCTCAACACCAACAGTATGTCCCTTCTCCACCTCCACCTAGTGTGCCCCGCACCAACCGTCGAGCCCCGGTACCGTCCCGACTCGACCAACAATCATGGTCGTGAGAATGATCGTTCCGGACGTCGTCGCCAACGGTCAATCCGGAAACCGACGACCCTTGACTTTGATGAGTATGATGAGCAAAACGATTTCAACGAGTTCTCCGGTGATGAGTCCGACTTGGAACGGGTGGCACATGACCGTCCATGGCACCCAACCATCATGGACCCTTATGAGAACCAAGACCGAGGTGAAGAATGGTTGCCTCCCCCAAACCCACCTAGGCATGAACCACCTGTTCATGGGCGCCACCGGTGTCAAGGCGGCCACCGGCGATCCCGTGCCGATGATGCCTACATTCCACCGCCCCGCCCGGACCCCTACCGAGCTCGTAGGGAAGGTAAGGTTAAATTCCCTATATTTCATGGTGAATATGATCCGTGTGTTTTTCTTGATTGGGCGCAGGATATGAAACGAGCCTTGAAACATTGTCATTATGAGGATGAATACGAGAAAATCGAGGCGGCAAATCTTTACTTTGAAGGAGATGCCAAGTCTTGGTGGAACCGGTATGAGATCACCCGTGAAAGGCGAGATGGGCACCGATTGCGACCTTTGAGCAATTGATCTATGTCATGACCAAGAAGTACGTGCCCGAGGACTTCAAGAATGATATGCGGTTGCAAATTGCCAAGTTCAAACAAGGCAACCTCACTCCGGTGGCTTACTTGGCCAAACTCGAGGACATGCACATTAAGGCCGGCGTCTCAGCCTCTCCCTCCGCCCTTCGCACCAAATTCATGAGTGAGCTTAGTGCTTCTATTCGGCGCCCGCTTGAGATTGTGCCATATAAGGATTTGGGGGCATTGTGCCATGCCGCCATGAAGCTCTACAAGCAACAACTTGAGACGCCTCGGTATTCAAGGTATAATTCTTCCTCAAGTCAATATCCTCATTTTTCTAACACACGTACTTGAGATGTGCCTAGTTCTCCAGATGCCAACGCTCCAAAGGAGCCAAACGGACGGGTCAATCCAATAGGCAAGCGGGTAATGAGAGGGCACCAAACCGTGGGCCCACGGCCCCGGCGCCTCCCGCTAGAGGTCAACAGGGACCTTCACTGGCGGCTCGCCCAAGGGAGCCCGTGTGCTACAAGTGTAGCGGTTTTGGTCATGTGCAACGTGATTGTCCAAACACCAAACGGGTTTTGTTTGCCGACCCATCATATTTCGAGGACGAAGATGATCATCAAGAAGGCGATATCATCATTGAGGATGACCAAGACGCCGACCCGCAATTTGGAACGGAACCATGTGATGACGAGCTTGCTTGCGCCCCAACACAACCCGGTAAATTCGCTCTTGTTTCTCGTTGTATTTTGGCTATTAAAGAGTTTATCCCTATTGATCAACGCGAGAATCTCTTCCACTCTCGTTGCTTGGTCAATAATACGAGCCTTTCTCTCATTGTTGACGGGGGTTCTTGTTGCAATATTGTCAACGAACGAGTGGTAAAACACTTCAAGTTGCCTACAACCCCCCACCCAACACCTTACAGACTCAAATTGATTTCCGATAAGGCGTGTGACACCGTCACACAACAAGCTTGGGTGACGTTTTCTATTGGCGCCTATGTTGATAAGGTCCTTTGTGATGTTATCAAGACGGCGTTCAAGACGAAGTATGGACTCTATGAATGGGTTGTCATGCCATTTGGCCTCTCTAACGCCCCATCCACCTTCATGCGCCTCATGAACCATGTCTTGCGCCGATTCTTGGGTACATTTGTCGTTCTTTATTTCGATGATATCTTGGTGTTTAGTACGTCTTTGGAGGATCACATCGGGCACCTTCGCCAAGTGCTCGAGTGCCTTAGACAAGAGCAATTGTATGTCAACTTTGAAAAATGCATCTTTTGCTCGGACACCACTATCTTTCTTGGCTATGTCGTGTCTAAGGACGGACTACGAGTAGACGAATCCAAAGTTCGTGCTATTCGAGAGTGGCCTACTCCTACTACGGTCACCATGGTCCGAGCCTTTCTCGGCTTAACGGGCTTCTACCGACGTTTTGTCAAGGACTTTAGCATGGTAGCGGCACCGCTCCATGAGCTTACTACCAAGGGTGTCACATTTGAGTGGCGTGATATCCATGCTCGAGCATTTGATGCGCTCAAAGACCGCCTTTGTAATGCACCATTACTCCAACTCCCAAACTTTTCGAAAAATTTCGAGGTGGAGTGTGATGCATCAAATGTGGGCATTGGAGGAGTTCTCTTACAAGAGACTCGTCCAATTGCCTACTTTAGTGAAAAACTTTCCGGTCCTTCGCTCAACTACCCTACATATGATGACAAGAAACTATATGCTCTAGTTCGTTGTCTTAAGACATGGCAACATTACTTGTGGCCGAAGGAGTTCGTGATTCATTCGGATCATGCGGCTCTTTCGTATCTAAAGAGTCAAACAAATCTAAGTCGGCGCCATGCTAGTTGGGTAGAGTTTTTAGAGACCTTTCCTTATGTCATTCGGCATAAGAAAGGCAAGGAGAATGTGGTAGCCGATACCCTTTCTCGCCAGTATGCCCTCCTTGTGTATGTGGACGCCAAGATACATGGCTTTTCTCTTATCAAAGAGTTATATGCCACGGATCTTGACTTCAAGGACATATGGGCACAATGCCTCGACCTCCGAGAGCACGAGTCCTTCTTTATTAATGATGGCTATCTTTTCCGAGCGGGAAAACTTTGCATTCCGCGCTCATCTATACGCCATTTGTTGATCAAGGAAGCTCATGAGGGCCGTGGTCACTTCGGTGCTACCAAGACCCTTTCCGCTCTCCAAGAGCATTTCTTTTGGCCCCGGATGCGCATGCATGTGACACGGTTTTGCAAGGGTTGCATCACATGTCATCATGCAAAGTCGCGCCAAGGTCCGGATGGAATGTATTCTCCTTTGCCTATACCAATGGGACCTTGGGAGGATCTATCCATGGATTTTGTAGTTGGGTTGCCTATGTCAAACGAGGCAAAGACTCCATTTTTGTGGTAGTCGATCGCTTCTCCAAAATGGCTCATTTCATTGCATGTAAGAGCACCCAAAATGCTAGTGAAGTTGCCAGCTTGTTCTTTGACAATGTGGTGCGCTTACATGGGATACCACGTTCTATCGTTAGTGATCGGGACGTAAAATTCGTGAGTCACTTTTGGAGAACGCTATGGGGAAAACTTGGGACCAACTTGTTGTTCTCAAGTAGTTATCACCCCCAAACCGATGGTCAAACGGAGGTGACCAATCGGACTCTTGGTGCTCTACTTAGAGCCACCACTAGGACAAACCCACGTAGGTGGGAGGACTTACTTTCTATTGTGGAGTTTTCGTATAACAGGTGTAGGCACACGGAAAATAAATTGTCCCCATTTGAAGTTGTCTACAACCTTAATCCATATACTCCGTTGGACTTCACTCCCTACCCGCTCAAAGACGGAGAACACATTATCGCCGCAAACCGAGCCGCCCAAATCATTGAGCTTCATGAGCGGACTAGGACACAACTTGAACGTCGTGCCGCCCAACTTGCCGGATAACGCAACAAGGGCCGCCGCAACGTCTCTTTTGAGCCCGGTGATCTTGTTTGGCTCCACCTAAGGAAGGAGCGTTTTCCAACTCGCCGCATGAGCAAGCTTTCGGACTGTGGTGATGGCCCATTCCACATCTTAGCCCGCCATGGCCTGAATGCATACAAGTTAGAGCTTCCGGATTCCTACGGAGTACACCCGACGTTCAACGTCAAGGACCTGCCCCTAATGTTGAGCCCCTCTTTGACGATGGTGAAACGGGGACATTTCACAACCAAGATAGGGGGACTGATGCGCCCTTGTATTTTCCTCTTACGTTGACCATAGATGATGAGGACAAGGCTTTGAGGGTTCGCTCAGATGGACCGCTCACCCGCTCCTGAGCCAAGGCCATTGCCCGAGCCACCGGCTCCATCATCGCTCGCATCACTTCGTCACTTGGACCAGTCGCCGGCATGCCGTGTCTCTACACCACCATGGCATAGGCTACCGGTCCCGTTCACGCCATTTACTTTCGGACTATATTTTTCATGTTTTCTTTTTATGTAATAAAAGGGATATTCCTTATAGAATATTCCCTTTGATCTTATCTTTTAGGGGTTTCCCCTTGTTGGGCTTTTCGTTATGTATGTTTGTTTGGCCCGTTGGCCCATAGGTAGGCAATACTCTCTATATAAGGGATATCTTGCCTCACTTATTTTTCATGTTCAATATTACTAAGTTTTTGAGAAGCTTTTCCTCTTACTTAGCTTGAGCATCAAACCTCCCGTCTATCTCTCAAATTTCTTCCTTGGATCTCGTCTTTGATCCAAGAAATCCATATTCGAGGATTCTTTTCTAGATCGAATAACCCTCGTTTCTTCATCGCTTCTGCCCTTTTGGATCTGAAACGATACAACGATGCACAAAAAATCAAGGAGTAGTTGGAGCTTTGCTTGATCTAGATCCGGAGTTTTCCTTGGTTACCTCCAAGAACGCATCCGTTTGTGTATAAAAGGAAGTCTTGGATTCATTCCAAAGGTGTCCAATTTGTGTTGGGATTAGCCCAGAGTTTACCCTAGAGGGGGGAGCCGTCTCCTACCGTGCCGTTTTCTTCAATCATCATTCTTCTTAGTTCTTAGTTAGTTTAGATTAAAGTTAGAGACTTTCGCATTCAGTTTTGTTCGAGATATATTTGGATCGAGATTAAATACAATTGTTGGTTTACATTCATTCAAGTTGTGTAGTTTCTTTTATCCCTTTTGTTATTTCTCTTTCATTCTTTCTTTGTCTTTCTTAGTTGTAGATTTTGATATAAATATTATTGGCTAGACCTTTGTGGTTCCAAGGTGAATAGAGATTTGTTTATGGCCTGGATTATGATGGAATAGATAGTATATTGTAATTGGTTTTGAATTGCTTGAATTCCTAATGGTTGATTGAGAATAAATCTAGGTTGGAACCTTCTAAACTAGTAACCTGAGTTGGAATTGAGACCTACCCGGTGATATTCCTCTTGGATACATAAGTAGATGGACCATAGGTAGTAGAGGTGAAAACCTCTATTGGATTGAATGTGTCTAATTGCTTTCGGAGTTAAGTAATTCCCGAGATTAACCCGGTAAGGGGTTACTTGATTCTTAGTTAGATAATCCGGTTTGTATTTATTTCCTCCCTAGATATCTTGCAACTTACCCGGTAATAGGTAGTTAAGATTGAAACTAGATGATCTTGCGACTTACCCGACAATAGATCATCAGAGTAGAAACGTTCATCCCTGTTGCTTTTCTTACCAATGCTTTGCAATTTATCCTGAGTCTATATGCCATCAACAATGATCTTGGACCCTTGGAATCCATTTATTTCCATTAATTTGATTATCTTTTGTTTTGTTTTTTTATTTAAACTGTTTTCAATTGAAAGTGACATTTGATTGCGAACTACAAAAACCTTTCTAAAAACTTTTGATCTTCTTTCCCTTCTTTTCCAATCCATTTCTTAGTCTAGATTTATACTATCCTTATTATTGCTGCAAATTAAACCACACTAGTCTTTGTGTTCGACCTTGGAATGCATGCTCTACTTCATACGATTCATAAAATGTGGGTTCACTACTATTTAGGGGAATTATTACAAGTTATAATTTTAAAATTATCCCTCTCTTGTGTTTGTCAATCTTTGAGTTTCCGTCACTATTGACACAAATTCTTAGGGCACAAAACCAGCGAACAAGCACTTAAGTTCCGGTCGGGTTCTGGAACTGGATCTCTATCTCTAGCCTGCCTAGATTCCTCTATAGCTCAGGTTGATCTGGCAACTGGCTATAGTCTTCTCTTGAGGCGTCTCCCACTCAAAACATTGGTGATTGCCTTCATCTTCTCCAGGTGATATTGGACTTCTAATCCTAGTCCTTGACCAACTCAAATGATCCTTCTCTTTATCTCTTCAAGCTTCCTTGATCTAGTCCAAATCACACAAGGCAGTTAGCCTTACTCCGCCTACAAGGGGGCGGTCAACTTTCTTTACTTCCAAGAATGGTTTTCTGATGTATCGGATCGGTTTTTCGACATTTACTCCAATGTCGCTCTCAACTTACCCGTTATCCTACCGCTTAAATATTTATCGGTCCGTCCAATGATTGGCGTCTTACTACCTTCTCGGTTGATTGGGGTAACATTAAATCCATCAACCCGACCATGTTTCTAAGTCTTGTCGTGAGTCTTCTCATTCAGTATGTTGTCCCACCTTTTGGCTTGTTTAATTGGGCGTTAAATGACGCCAGGTAAATTCCGAGTGCATTACTGCCTTTCTTTTGGTGCCTCTACCCGTGTATTTTCACGATCCTCCGGTTTCTCTCCGAGTGGTATTATTGCTCCATGACCGTCCCGGTCCACGGGTCGTCTTATCTTTAACTATCCTTTTCGTAGGAGTGGGGTTCCCGATTGACAACACAACCCTTTTGGTGTTCCTACCCCCATAAATACTCTCTTTCCGATATTTGGGTCTTCTCCTCACTTGTCCACTTGTCTCCGTGAAATTGTCCCTTTGACCGCAATTGGCCAATTTGATTGTTGGTGTGATCTTCGTTAAATAGGTCTTGATAATGCTTTACGGTGACTTCTTAATTATGTGTGAGTTTCCTTGAGGTTTGGTTCTTCGATTTAAGACTTGTTGGTCTGTAAGCGTACTCAACTCATATCTTAATCTCCATGGTCCTTATACTAAGAATTTAGTGTCTATTTCCGCCGTCCCTTCCATTTTCTGTATCTCCTCTCTTCTTAGGTCAAAGTATCAACATGTCTTTTCCGGTTACAGTCGTCCGACTTAAAAGTCATTCTCAAAAAGTGGTGGCATCTTAATCACTACATTTATACCGAGGTTCTCCCCATTTTTGGCTTCTGTGTCATCCCCCTTTTCTATTTGTTCCCTTATCAGTGTCTGACTGTGACACTCTACCGTTCGTCGGGAAAACGTCTCGTTGTTTTTACTTCCTTTCCTTAAGTCGGCCCGGAGGTCGAGGTAACCCTTTCTTCGGTTTCTTAGATTCCGTTGCTTGGTTCCATCTTCGTATCTTACCCGGTGTTATTCGCTTACTAGTACATGCCTGACTTCCAGTGCGAGCGATCACAGCTTCTCAACTTCTTTCCGTCGTCCCACCGACATGACCGTAGTTCATGGCACCGCGTGATGACTTATTCTTGCATTCCTCTAAGCTCTATGATACTCTCCTCTTCCATTTCCCGTTTCTTGGGAGTATCTCTTGCCATTGGCGTCTTGAGTTCTTGTTGAGGACACCTTTGTTGGATTTC
>CM008284.1:30878600-30954170 GCA_002319775.1 Fagopyrum tataricum
ATCCAAAACCAAGTACATACATATACATACACATTCCAACATCAATCTATGATCCATTCATCTAATCATAAGCTAAGGAAGGAAGAACAAGAAAGAAAGAGAGAAAGGAGAAGCAAGGAGCTCACCTCCACTGTGGTGATCACCCAAGGGAAGAACAAACACACTCTCAGGTGGCATCACAAGCTCAGCAATCATACACAAAAGCAACCCCAGCAAAGCCACACCATAAACTCTCTTCCAAACTCTAAGGCAAACCAAGAACAAGATCAAGATGGAGGAAGGAGAAGTAAGGAGGACGTGAAAGGGCTGAATTGGGAATGAGAAGTGAAGTGAAACCCTTGCTCAACAAGGTAAGAAGTAAGGAAAAAGAGTAAAGCACGAGTCAACCGGTCAACAAAACCGGTTGCGGCTGCAGGAAATCGCGGGGGCGGTTCACTGGGCCGCGGGAGCGGAAACCCGCTGGGGCGGCTACGTCAATCTCGGCTAAGGCAAACTCGGTCCAAAAGACTAGGGCTCTTACAAGCCGCTGGAATATTTGTTTCATCATTATCTTGTGGTGGGGTTGGAATTGGAGGAACGAATGGATTTTCAAAAAAATTCAACCACCTAGAAACAAGATCATCTTCATCTCTTCACAAATCATAGGTTTTCAATATTCTTGGAATACCATGTGCAAAGATCAAATTGTTATTTCGATTTCTTGGTGTTTGGTTGCTTGGGCCCCACCTCCGTCAGGTGTCTTCAAGCTAAATACAAACGGTTATGTTCGGATTGCGAATTCTGATGCTTCGGCTGGTGGATTAATCAGGGACCATCATGCACAATGGATCAAGGGCTTTGGCTTCCACATTGGTAGATGTTTGGTTCCTATGGCGGAACTTTTGGGATTATGCATGAGACTATATTTTGCTTGGAACATTGGCACTCAAAACATTGTCATTGAACGTGACTCTGAACTTTGGGTTCGTATGGTGCTTGATTATGTCCCCCGGACTAATAATCTTTTTAGTCTGGTATCAAGATGTCAAGGCTTCCTCCGTATAGATTGGAGCACCCGATTTTGACTCATCTATCGGGAATCAAACAACGCGGCTGATTACTTAGCTTCCTTCTCGTCTTCTTTACCTTTAGGTTATCATGTACTTTATACCCCTCCCTGCAGGAATTATTTCTTTTTTGAATCACGATGCCCGCAGCGTGGCGAGCCAACAGCTACTGCATTGTTAGCCTTTTCTTTCTTTTCTTCAAATAAACACGGACGAAGTGTAATCTTCTCCGTCCTCAATTGCAAAAAAAAATAAATAATAACAATCTATGGCTACAACTACACGGTGGTTCAAATTGTTAGTGAAATAGCCAACCATATAGCCACCTTTTAACCGTGGCTTAAATTTGTTGCTGGAAAAGGTAGATTTTACGTCACAATTTGAACGTGGCTGAAATTTGTTGCTGGAAAAGGGTAGATTTTTTCCACAGTTTGAACGTGGCTAAAATTTATTGCCGAAATCAGTAGGTTAGTTGCTACCTTTTAACCGTGGATGAAAATTATTGTTATGATTTACTACATCTCATTCGTGGCTAGTGTTACGTCCCTCTTTTTTTTGGACCTCTCTTTAGAAAATAACAGCAGCAATCTAGTTGGTTTATTTTAATTATCATGAAATTCACACATTACCCTAGTACACACTTAAATAATGTTATCACGGTAGTCAAGTGAGTCTAATGAACTCACCTTATCCGTACTGGTCTCAAACGTTATTTGCAATCTGCTAGTCAGTGATCTCGAATACTGAGTAGGAGGCATTGTCATCTTAGTATTTTTCGATTTAATTATATACGAAACAAAGTAGGATATCTAGCATCACTACTCTTATCACTTTCTACAACCTAGGTTCCACGGACCTAGACGCTCATATATTCCAATCTTTTTGTATCATCATCAATGTCATTCTCAAGGTTTCTCCAATTCCCATAATCTTTACATTTCTCAACATTCTACTTATCAATCTACTTCCTCGGATTCCAAGTATCTCCTTTATCACTACAATCCGTCCTAACTTTTTAAGGTTTCCATTTCGATTTTACTTTACATCAAGCATCCACTAAACTTATTCCAACAATCCTCAAATGCCCAACATTCTACTAAACGTTCTACTTCTTCAAGATTCTAGTTTGGTTCCACTATTTAAACTAAGCATCACTATTTTATTCCATCACTAAAATGTTCTAACTAAATATAATAATTAAATCATTTCCGGAATTATATAACGGAATTTAGATCGACATTCAAGTCTAACCGGTATCGGAATTTGGTTGCAAACGGGTTAATGACACCAAGTGGCACCAGGCGGCATGGCAAGGGTAGTATGAAGGTTGCCGGTTCGAGGTTCGATACTTGCAAAAAGGGAGGCGGCACTTTGTCCAAACAACAAGTCTCGGCTTCGAGCTCCACTGAAAGCCGAAAACCAAAACAATGCAAGGCACGTTGGATAACATGGAGAAGAGGGTTAGAGTGTTCTTGGAGGCAAATAACAAGTAATGCGTAATTTAAAGGAGCAATAAGTCTTGAGTTCAACACTGCTAGGCCGCATAAAATCACAAGAGAAGGATGTACAAGAGATCGGGGGTTCGAAGCTCACCAACAACACAAGGCTAAAAGGGAGTGGGTAGTGTGGAATATCAAGTTCGATTCTTGTTGGGCACAAATATGCAGCAGCTCCCCGGCGCTTCAGAAGTGTCTCGTGCTCTAGCTTTGTTCGCTGCACCTATCACAAGAATCCATTCTTCACGTAACTATCGTGATTTCATGTATCAACCAAATGGAAATATAAGGGAAGAATCATCCTACTTACTCCGGTGCCTGCGGTGGACGTGGACGAGGCCCCGAGCGAGGACTACCAACAAGAGAAGGAAGAGAGCAAAGGGTTCAGCTATCCACTATCGTGTCAGAAGACTGGGTAGCACTGAAGCCACCGGCGATGAGGCTTCGAAAGACATTGCCTCTACAGTGATTGAGGTTCGAGGAGGGAGGTGAGTTTTCCCCGGCAGGTTAAACGCATGCGAAGAGGGAAAGTGGCTCGAATGATGTCGAGGTGGAGGGAAGGTGAAGGAGAAAAGGGAGGAGAAAGCGGTTCCGGTCGATTACTTTGGTGGCTGGTAGGGGGAGAATGATGCGATCGGACTCACTTCGAACACGAGGATCCACCGGAACAAGTTCACACTTTTGATTGGACTCGGGGAAATGGAACTCTTTTTTTTGAATTTTGTGTTTTTGGATATGAAGAGCAAATTATCTCGGCCTCTCACTTTGGGAATCTCTCAACTCGAACGAACTACCCTCGGAATCTCACTTTGGGGTTCGAACCTTCGTTCCTCGGCCTCTCACCTTAGAACCACCTAAGCATCTCACCTAGATGTTTGAAAACTAAGCATCTCACCTAGAATTCGGGTTTTATTTTAAAGCAAACAACAACTTTGAAAGCACAAAGGCTAACTCACTTAATTTAACTTGACTTGTCTTACAGTGGGAGGATACAAGGCTTTATATAGCCAAAAAACTCAACCTAGAAACTCCCTAATTAAGTGCTAGAAATATCAAAGATTTATCAAAAGAAAATGCATGAAATACAAGAGTTTGTAACTAGGAAATTCAAAACAAGTAATTAGCCACATTTGACTTTATTCTTGGTTGACTCTTGGATCTTATTCTCTTCACTTGGACAACACATCAAGGATGGAATAATCATGTCTTGGACGTCCATATTGAAGGAGAAGAAGACCATTGAACTAACTTGGCCCCCATTCAATGTATGTGTGTGAAGATGACTTCAATGTTTGATTGAATGTTTACTTGTTGACCTTCACATGATTAATACATAAATTCATGAATAATATATGAATAATATGAGCATGGAATGTTGCATGAAATATGTGTTGGTTGGACGTGCATATGTTTTGTATAACCATCTTTCATGCCTCCATGCATGATCTTGTCTAACAATCCATACAAGTACCGTAGTTGCTTCAATGTAGGGTCATTTTCACCCTCTTCCTCTTGGTATCTCGACTTTGTGTAAACTAGAAAGTTGTAGATATTGAAAATACCTTTCAAAGTAGTACTCATGGGTACTTTAATTCCAAGAATTGCCTCAGTTATAGGCGTTTTACTGAGAGTGCGCAAATCTGACAGCTTAGCCGGAGAGAGTGAATATTGACTTGAATTGGGCATGCTCGGAGCAAGCATTTTCGGTTCGATTTCAATAGGTTTTGGCTCAGTTTTAGGCATGACCTCCAACACATAAGGTTTGATTTCAATAGGTGCCGGCTCAGTTTTGACTTGGACGGTTGGTGGCAAAGCAAATGGTTCCGGTGTATTGACGATGATTTCTTTTCTGGTGAGGATCACATCAGAGAGGGCACTCAACGATCTCAGTCATCCACGATCGCCGGGGAGGTTCATTTTTCCGAGAAGAGTAATTTCGGGGCAAGGAATGAGGATGAGAGAGATCGGTTTGTGGTCATCAACCACATCAATGTCGCCTTCAATGTGCTATTCTTCAGATGTTCCCACCTTCAATGTCGTTCAACTCTTTCGCCATCAATACTCTACAACGTTCATGGATGACAAAGACCAAGAAGGACCGACGACATGAGCGGAATGGGCCGGGGAAGGAGAAGACAATTCAAGTGGAAGAGGGAAACAATACTTATGGATGGGCCAAGTCCACGCGCGGCCCAAAGGAACAAGGAGGGGAGAGTGGGAAGGAAGGAAAGAACAAGGCATTAAGGCTTGTTTGGTTTCTCATTTGAACGAAACTCGATTTATTTTTACGGTCGGTTTTTGAATTATAATTTAAACTAGAAATAATTTAAAAAAATAACATAAAACTTCCGGTTCTTACGTAATAGTTCAAAATGAAATGTTAATTTGTACATGAGAATGATAGAAGTTTTTGTTAATCCAAGTAATAAAAATCCAGAAATGACTAATAGACTGTAAGCACAAAATATAATATTAAATTTCGTACCTATTTCCATGATTACACTTCTATTGGTTACAAATAGCTTCTTTAAATTCTTGAAATTCTAACTCCAAGTTATAACTACTATTTTTTTTGCTTTCTCTTCTACACCATTTCTCCTACATGTTTTTTCAATTTTCTTTCTCGAGTAACTGAAACACAAACCATGAAAATGGCTTAGATCTTGTGTGATAGGATGTTGGAAAACTTCAATTAATTAGTCCATCTACTATCAATAAATTTTGCTACTAGATAGTTTGTAATATCCATCAGTTTGGTCGTTGCAAAAAAAAGAAAACAATCTATTGCCACAACTACACCGTGGTTAAAATTGTTGGTGAATTAGCGAACCATATAGCCACTTTTTAACCATGACTTAAATTTGTTGTTGAAAAAGGTAGATTTTACACCACAGTTTGAACGTGGATGAAAATTGTTGTTGGAAAAGGGTAGATTTTTTGCCACAGTTTAAATGTGGCTAAAATTTATTGCGGAAATAAGTAGGTTAGATGCTACATTTTAACCGTGGCTAAAAATAATTGTTATGATTTACTACGATTTATTTGTGGCTAGTGTTACGTTCCTCTTTTTTTCGTCATACCTTCCTACTTTCATCCCTGTTTCCATGGCTAATTAGCAATTAGCATTGTCTACTTTCCGTTGCTTTCTTGCCCATGGCTATACCAATCTTTTTTTTTAACGTGTGATTACACAATAGTTTGCCTTGCCACATTTCATTTCACTCTCAAAACTTCTCTACGCTCATTACTTAAATGTAAGAGAAATTCATGGTGTGTGGATGTAGACCGTGATGGAGCCAGGCGAGGGAGAATGCATGTTTGATTCGCCCTAATCCCACGAAGGAGCTACTTTTTACTTTTTTTTTTTGAGTAACTCCTCACTGTATCTTATAAACAAAAATTGACTTATTAATTTTATTTCAAACTAAATAAATTTATATTAAGTTAATTCTTTAATGGGTTAAATGAAAAAGTGGGCCTTTTTTGTGAAGAAGATCACTAAGAGGGTCCTTTCTATTTTTAAGGGACAAATTAGGCCCCTTTTATATCTATAAAGATAAAATAGAAGGGCAAATTGGTAATTGTAAGGTGAACCCAACCCAAAAGAAAACCCTAAACCCAACAAAACCCAAACCCTGAACCGAACCGGAACCCGAGCCGACCTGAACCGAACCGGAACCCGATCCGACACTGAACCGAACCGGAACCCGAGCCGACCCTGAACTGAACCGGAACCCGAAACCCGAACCCGAACTTAGATAAATCCTATTTATAGGGTTTTATTTTAACTTCTCCCTAAAATTCCCTTTATACCCTTAATTTTAAAGTTAAAAATAAATGTAAAATGACTATGGACCTAGTTGGTATCAACAATACAAAAAGGGCTTATTAACTCATTATTTTCTCTTCTTTAATTAATCTAATAGTGTATTTCAAGAGCTAATAATTTGTATTCCCACTTTGGTAAATTCTCATTGTAAATTATTTTAATATGAGATTTCTTTTATCCAACACAATATTTAAATATTAAAATGTTAGAAATTCACATAAAAATTTATACAAAATTAAGTAAACTTATTAAATAAAATCAAATTACATAAAGAAAAATACATGAAATAACTATTATTGCTAGTTTACAAAATTACTTTGTTAAATAGTTGTATTACAATAGCTCTTATTAAATGAATCTTAAAGAACAGTTTTATTGTAAATTTATGAAGAGAAAAAAATAAAGTTTTTTTATATCATAAACTAAAACATTAAACTTTTTTTTTCTATAAAGATAATTTGAGGCAGTAACTGAAGAGGTATAAAATATTAAATATAACTTTCTGGATTGTTTAGCACGTTATGTCGAGAAACATGTGCTAAAACCATTTAAAACGAAGTTATTATTCTACGTTTTATAAAATGGGTAAATTGCGGAAAATAACCTAACCTTTTTGGTGTTGCGGTCTATGACATAACCTTTTAAAAATGCAACCAAAAACCCAACATATACAATTTGTTGTAAATTTTAGCTATGCTTGCCGCCGGTAAAATTTCCGGTAAAAGCGATGAGTTGTATGATGAGGTGTATGTGAGTCATCTTTTTTCTTTAAGGACTGGATAAATAGCGAAAAATACAAACCTTTTGGGAGTGTTGTTTTACCTAGCTTAACCTTTTAAAAATGAAAATAAAAACCAACCTATACTATTTATAACAATACCCAACCAAAAACCTCTATAACAAATCATCCTCAAGGCAAATATCCGATTAGTGTGATGATAATTTCATATGTATGACATAATACATTCTCAAACTTTCATATGAATGCATGACATGCTTATCTACAAATGCGTATCAGATACAAAAATAAAAGAAACCCCAATAATAGTTTTATAACAAAAAGAAACAACTTCTTTCAAATAGGATAAAATAATCCGACAATAAAATACAGAAAATCATCACCTACACTGCCACACATCAGTAGCAAGATACCATCCAAACATAAGAATAGTAAATGCAGAAAAACATCGTCTAAACAAGAAAAAAATTAAACATCTTAATCGAGTGGTAGGAGGAGCGACAATAAATGATCATTGTTGTGATGGCCCGTGAGCAGAGTTTATTTGAGAGAACAAAACATTACCGGGTAGTCCAGGCTATCAAACAAACACATGTTAGCTATAAATTTGTTCAAGTTTTTTTATTTATTTATGTATAAATGTGTTAGAATACTCACATTTACGTGTGTACGATCGGTATCATGAGTAAAATATATGCCCATGCCTCTAGAGATCGTTTCATTGTGGTGTAGAACACTATTATTGGTACCTTTCCTCGGTCTACCTTTCCGGGTCTTTTGGCTGTCCATGGAAGATATATATTTTACTCATGGAAGATATATATTTTTCGCTATTTATCCAGTCATTAAAGAAAGAAGATGATTCACATACACCTCATCAGACAACTCATTACTTTCACCGGAAAATTTACCGGCGGCAGGCATAGGCTAAAATTTACAACATATTGTATACGTTGGGTTTTTAGTTGCATTTTTAAAAGGTTAGGTCATAAACCGCAACACCCCCAAAAGGTTAAGTTATTTTCCGCAATTTACCCTATAAAATATGATGGCTCATTGAGTGATATTTACCTAAATTACTTTTGAAGGCAAACTCTTTTGTAGTATTATATTTAATCGTAACAAATATCGACATTTTTCATTTTTAACTAATTTCATTTTAATATAGATATAAAGTTTAATTTATTTTTATCTAGAATTAAAAAAATACTGGTTTTTATTTGTAAAAAATAAATTAATTAGGTGAATCGTTTATACATTATAGGTCTATTTTTGTAAATAATTAGGAAATTTAAAAAGTAATTAGGTATATCGTGAGTAATTTTTAAAAGATGAATATAAAAGTAATGTTAAGTATTTAAGTAAATTTTTTAAAAATTTATTATTAAATTAATAATTATAAGATATCACTAATTTAAAATAGTTAAATCAAACTAAATCCCTAAAACATGTAACAAATAAGACAAAAGTCAAATTGATTAACCAGGTAACAAATCTACACAAGTAACAAATAGCTTATAAAAAAAATTTGGTTTTCAAGAAATAATAGTAAAACTATAAATAAGTCGTGACATAATTAAGTTGAAAAAAAAGATGAGTGAATGATCTTAAAATGAAACATGTAGGCGAAATGTAGGTTATTTTAGTGGAGTTTAACGAATATTATCGCGCCGCCCCTTCTTATAAAACCATTTAGAATTTTTATTGTCCCCCTAAGAAAACCTTCTATTTCCGTCATTGGATGATTTTTGAAATTCTATAATTTTTTCAAAAAGATAAATTTATTATATATGTAAAGTTAGATAACTAACATTTTGTAAATAAGTGAAATTGGGTACATGAAGTTGATATTACGGTTATGATTGAGTACCACACTTGGATATTAAGATATTGAGTAACAAAATTAAAATGTATTTTCCTTCTTACTAGGATTATTAGAAAATATCATTTAACCAAACTATTTATTTTCACAAGCCTTTTTTTCCCCTTTTTCTAGAATTATTTACAAAGATCACTCGTGGATAAAAGAGAGTGCATATTTTGTATACACGATAAAAAAAAGGTGCATACTGTAACACCCCAAATCCGTAGGACTCGGAGTGCTACTGGGTTAGGATCTCACAATGGATCCTGACCCTAGCCTGACAACAATTTCACAGATCTTACAACAAGGCACCAATAGATTAAAACAAAACATGAAACTGATATATATATATATATGGATCAAAAGGTAATACAATATACCGCTGAGTACAAACAAAACCAACTATACAACAAAATAACCTATAACCCCGATACCGCCCCAGTGTACGGAGCCCTCAGCCGATCACCCACTCTGGATCACTCTGCAGCTCTCCTATCCTGCAAAGTATCTACAACACGGTATAGAACCGTTAGCTAACCATATTCAAAATAGGAATATGCTAGAGCACAAACACACATCAGAAATCTTAACACATCAACATGCTTTCATACATTTACCAGGTTCATTATCTTTATAAAGTCCAGCAGTCAACTCATATATAATATCTATATAACATAAGTGACACGAGGAATATAAACCTCGCCTCTGGGTCCAATAACCAGCTGGAATGGTGCCTGGAACACTACCCCGTGTACCCTAGGGGAATGGGAAGTGCCCGAACCGTTTACCAGATCTGGCCTGCCTACAAAGAACCTCCCAGACTCCCAGCGGAATGAAAGGACAAGTTATCACAGCCCTACAATGGGCAAACAATATACCATAGGTCGGTGACCATCAACACATGCTATAAACATAAAACACACACACCACTCATGCACGACATCCTATAAATGAATGGCAGCTAAGTAAGTCCCACGGACTTACCTCAACCTCGTAGTCGTCTCACTGGATCAACCTCAACTCAGTCCACTCCCAACTGGAGGATAATACGGCCTATACAAGGCATATACAAATATATCACAATCCTATCACACAAAAGGGTCACACCTAGACCCAAGGGATCCATAAGGGATCATATTCCAACTCGTAATCCTCAAAGCCCTAACCGGCATTCCCGTATCATACTCATCAACATCCGAATCCTAGCATGCTACTATCGCTAAACTAGGAAAGGAAAGGATCTACCTAGCTTTTGGTAGACCCGGGTCAAAACGCACCTGCGTAACAAAGGGGCGCAGGGGCGGAGGCAAGAAACCGCGGGTGCGGCGGAACGGAGCCGCGGGGGCGGTGAAACGGGACGCTGGCAGACGCAGGCACGCCGCTGGCACGACGCAGGCGCTGTGACACGGCAACCGCGGGGGCGGTGACTACTGGCCGCGGGGGCGGTGACAGTGCAGAATGAAACCTCGCGGTTTCTCTTCATTTCTTTCCGGGATCAATTCCCTTCTACTCTCTTCCAGATTCATACACAAGCATAACATACACAACTCAGCATCATTCTATGATCACACATCTAATCCTAACCATAACATGTCTCGATAGCATGGAGAAAAGAGCCATCTCCATCTATAAACAAGTCATACTAGCACAACAAGATCTAATAAGATCACAATCACAACAAGCTAGCATGAAATAACATATCATAGCATATAAGCATGTAAGCACATAAGACTCACCAAGCTAGTACTAAGATCTACTCGGTGATCCTACTGGTGCACCTATCTCTGCATAGAACTCTGGATACTATCCTCAGTCTCCCATGTAGCCTCCTCCGATCCTCGTCTCGACCACTGTATCCTAAGCATAGGTATGTCCTTCGAATGCAGGCGTCTCGTACCTCGTTCTAGGACTGCAATCGATGCTCAACAAAAGTGTGGTCCGGCTCAACCACCAAATCCTCATAGCTCACAATGTGTCTCGGATCTGGTATATACTCTCTCAGCTGAGACACGTGAAACATAGGGTGAACACCCTCTAATCTCGGAGGCAAGGCCAATCTGTAAGCTGCGCTCCCAACTCGATCCAGAATCTCGAACGGTCCGACATATCGGGGGCTCAACTTTCCCTTAATGCCAAAACGCCTAACACCTCGTGTCAGGGACACCCTCAGCCACAAATGGGCACCAACTCTGAACTCCAGAGGTCTACGCCTCCTATCAGCATACGACTTTTGACGGCTCTGCGCAGTCAACATACGCTCTCTGATCAATGCTACTCGAGCCATATCATCCTGAATCTGATCAGGTGCTAAACCACTGACACTGCTCTACTCATCCCAACATAACGGGGTGCGACATCTCTGTCCATACAGTGTCTCATATGGGTCCATCCCAATAGATGCATGCCAGCTGTTGTTGTAGGAGAACTCAACAAGTGGGAGATGATCCGTCCACACCTGTCCCCAATCCAACACACAAGCTCACAGCATATCCTCCAGGGTCTGAATAGTCCTCTCTGACTGACCATCTGTCTGAGGATGAAACGCGGTCGTGAAATGCAAACTCGTCCCCATGGCAGTCTGAATATGCTGCTAGAATCTCGAGGTAAACCGTCCATCTCTGTCAGAGACGATCGTCCTCGGTACACCATGGAGTCTCACTATCTGCCTGGTGTACTCCTCTGCTAATCTGCTAACCGGCCACGTCTCTCGAATAGGAATGAAACGTGCCGTCTTCGTCAGTCTGTCAACTATAACCCAAATGGCATCAAAACTCCGGCTCAGCTTCAGTCTGGTCACAAAATCCATGGTGACGTCCTCCCACTTCCTCTGTGGAACAGGAAGTGGATAGAGCTCACCTCCAGGTCTGAAATGCTCGATCTTGACCTGTTGGCAGGTCGCACACTATGCCACAAATCTGGCCACATCGGGCTTCAGCCCTCCCCACCAATAAATACGTCTCAGATCCTGATACATCTTACTCGTACCTGGATGTATCGAGTAAGGTGTACAGTGAGCCTCCTGTAATATCCTCTGTCCCAGCTCTGTATCAGCAGGTACACAGACGCGACCCTGGCGTCTCAAAACTCTATCTGCTCCCAGCAGGAACTGTGGTGCCTCATCCCGAGACATCCTATCTCTGATCCTCTATAAGGTCGGGCAGGTCTCCTGTTTCTGTCGGATCTCATCCAACAGATCAGGAAGGACCTCTAATGTGCACAGCTGGGCATCCTCATCAGGAAACTAGATGTCCAACTCTAGCCAGATCAAATCCCTCTGTAACTGCTGCTGAACTGTCATCCTCGCAATCGCCTGCTCTCGAGGCGTCTTCCTGCTCAGGGCGTCAACGACTACGTTCGCCTTCCCCGGATGATACAGAATCTCCAGATCAAAATCCTTGATTAGCTCGAGCCACCTACGCTGGCGGTTATTCAATTCACGCTGCGTGAAAATGTACTTCAGACTCTTCTGTGAAGATCTGACATGTAACACCATATAGGTAATGTCTCCAGATCTTCAGTGCATGAACTACCACTGCCAACTCCAGATCATGAGTCGGGTAGTTCTCCTCATACGTCTTCAGCTGTCGAGACGCATATGCAATCACCCTGCCTCTCTGCATCAACACACATCCCAAGCCTAGCTTGGATGCATCACTATATACTACAAAATCCTCTGTACCCTCTGGCTGTGCCAAAACAGGAGCAGAAGTCAGACGTCTCTTCAGCTCCTCAAAACTCTGCATACACTGATCAGACCACACAAATCTGGTAGTCTTCCTCAGCAAACTCGTCAGTGGACGGGCAATCCAAGAAAATTCCTCCACAAAGCGTCTATAGTAACCGGCTAAGCCAAGGAAGCTACGTACTTCCTTGACGTTCGTCGGTGTCGACCATGCAGCTACTGCCTCTATCTTCGCTGGATCCACCTTGATCCCCTCAGCTGATACTATGTGACCCAGGAATGCTACCTCTGGCATCCAGAACTCGCACTTAGAGAACTTTGCATAAAGTTCTCTATCCCGCAAAACCTGCAATACAGTCCTCAGATGTCCTGCATGCTCCTCAGTACTACGAGAATATATCAGAATGTCATCAATGAAAACCACTACAAACTGATCCAGGAAGTCAATGAAGATATTGTTCATCAACTCCATAAAGACGGCTGGGGCATTCGTAAGTCCAAATGACATCACTACAAACTCATAGTGGCCATATCTGGTCCGGAACGCAGTCCTGTGCACATCCTGCTCCCTCACCCTCAACTGGTGATACCCGGAACGCAGGTCAATCCTGGAGAACACAGTAGCTCCCTGTAGTTGATCTAACAAATCATCAATGTGCGGCAGTGGATACTTGTTCTTGATGGTCACCTTGTTCAGCTCTCTGTAGTCTATGCATAACCGCAAAGATCCGTCCTTCTTCCGTACGAAGAGGACAGGTGCTCCCCATGGGGACACACTAGGGCGAATGAAGCCCTTCTCAGCCAACTCCTCGAGTTGCTTCTTCAGCTCCTGCATCTCGACAAGCGCCATCCGGTATGGGGCCTTCGAGATGGGTCTCGTACCAGGCTCCAACTCGATGCTGAAATCCACACTCCTCTGAGGCGGCAAGCTGGACGGCTCAGCAAACACATCAGTGAACTCACAGACCACTAGGATATCCTCTAACGCTGGACTCTCCCCCTCCTTCATGGCATAACACCAGAAGGCCTCGCAACCCTGTGCAATCAGTCTAGCTGCCCATATAGCACTGATAACTGTGCCTACCTTTCCAAGGTCCCAACCTCGGAAAATCTCTATCTGACCTAACTCGGTAGAGAGGGTAACAATCCTCCTACCTACATCTAATACTGCAGAATGTCTAGTCATCCAATCCATACCTAGTATAACTTCCTCATGCTCTAACGGCATGACAAAGAAGTCAACTAGTAACACATGAGTCCCTACAGAAATGGGACAACCATGAATCTCATGGGTACCTCTGACCCTACCACCATCGGGTAATCCTATAATAAAAGGCATACCCTCAACTGTATCTAGACTCAGACGCTCTACACAAGCATCAGAAATAAAAGAATGCGTAGCACCAGTATCAAACAAAACTCTAACAGGTAAACCATGAATCAGAATGGTACCTGTAGCAGTAGGTGCAGCTGGCTCCTCTGCACTCCTCAGCTCAAAAACACGGCCCTGTGGGCCTTTGGTATCAGTGGTGCCCCCACCACGGCCTCTGCCTCTACTCGGCCCAGGAGCAGATCCCTGAGTCGTAGGGCGATCTGGGACTCTCTGTTGTCCTTGACTCTGCTGCTGCTGCTGAGGTGGTCTTTGTCCACCTCCTGCTGCACTAGCAGGAGAAGAAGCCTACTGTGATGAAGCTCTCCCTCGTCTACAGAAGGTAGCTCTATGACCAGGTCGGCCACAAGTGAAACAGGTCACTGGCTGCCTCGTACACTCTGACCTCATATGCCCATACTCACTGCAGTTGAAGAACTGCACTCCCTTATCTGCACCCGGTGCAGATGGAGGACGACTCTTGCGACTCTGGTCTCGCCCTAATCCAGCATCTCCACCAGTACCACTGGTCTGACCAGTCCTCTGTCTCTTCTCAGACCGGAGGGTCTGAGAAGCTATCCTCTTGCTGGCTCTCTCCCTCTCGTAGTCAGATGCCCGGTCCTGATAGTCGACCAAGGTCTCACAGTGAAAACCCGCCATGTAGGTACGGGTAGTATCCCTCACACGTCGGGAAAACAAATACACGTGTTGATCTCCTCTGGCTGGCTCTCTCCCTCTCGTAGTCAGGTGCAGTTTCTCCCTCATCAAAGAGGCAGGGCAGAAACGCTCTCGGATCAGAGTCCTCATCTGCTCATAACTAGTCACCTGTGCTCGTACAGATCTCCACCAATGTTGTGCCAAATCTCTGAACAAGGTCTGTACCAGCTCAATATGCCTGTCCACGGAACATCTAATAGACTCTAGGGCTGAGTCTACATGTCCTATCCAAAGTTCCACCTCTAGCCCCACTTTTCCAGTGAAAGGGGGTACTCCCATATGATGAAAAGCCTTCAACCAAGTGTCTGGTCTAGGCCCTCTATGCTCCTCTGGAGCCCGAGCAATCTCAGCAGCAGGTACCTGTACAGCTGGTACCTAAGTAACAGTGTAGGACCTCTCAGATGGTCCCTCCTGCGCCGACAGATCCGGAGCACGCCTACCTGCCCTGGCGGCCTCCTCAACACGCCTAATATATGCCTGAAACTCTACTCTATCCATCGAGACACGATCAGACTCAACAGACTGGGCTCTTTGTGCCCCCTGTACCTCAGCTGCCCCGTTCACAGTCTCAGGAACGGCGCTCTCAGCAACCTCCTCGTGGACCTCCTCTGCTGCACGGGGCTCGGCAGCAGGAATCCTACCCCGTCCTCTACCTAGAGGGGGTCTACCTCTACCTCTACCTCGTTCTTCTGCAGGTAAGGCTCTAGTCTGAACCATCTGCAGAGGACATAAACCTATCTTAGAAGGCTATATATATGTCATATGTATAGATATATCACAGATCAATCACAGCAGAATATTTTATATATATATATATATATATATATATATATATATATATATATATATATATATATATATATATATATATATATATATATATATATATATATATATACACTGTCGAGGTCTTCAGAGGGGTGATGGCTCCCGTACACGGTATCCCAAAACATTTGTACTCATTTCAAAACCAAAACCTTTTGAAAAGTCAAACCCCTTTTCGGGTTCTGTTTAGTTATCTATTCGACCTTTATTGCAGATTACTAGTGCCATTGTTGTCAACCTCGCTCTGATACCACCTTTGTAACATCCCAAATCCGTAGGACTCGGAGTGCTACTGGGCTAGGATCTCACAATGGATCCTGACCCTAGCCTGACAACAATTTCACAGATCTTACAACAAGGCACCAATAGATTAAAACAAAACATGAAACTGATATATATATATATGGATCAAAAGGTAATACAATATACCGCTGAGTACAAACAAACTGAACTGTACAACAAAAACCCATAACCCCGATACCGCCCCAGTGTACGGAGCCCTCAGCGGATCACCCACTCTGGATCACTCTACAGCTCTCCTATCCTGCAAAGTATCTACAACATGGTATGAAACCGTTAGCTAACCATAACCAAATATAGGAATATGCTAGAGCACAAACACACATCAAAAATCTTAACACATCAACATGCTTTCATACATTTACCAGGTTCATTATCTTTATAACGTCCAGCAGTCAACTCATATATAATATCCATATAACATAAGTGACACGAGGAATATAAACCTCGCCTCTGGGTCCAATAACCAGCTGGAATGGTGCCTGGAACACTACCCCGTGTACCCTAAGGGAATGGGAAGTGCCCGAACCGTTTACCAAATTTGGCCTGCTTGTAGAGAACCTCCCAGACTCCCAGCGGAATGAAAGGGCAAGTTATCACAGCCCTACAATGGGCAAATAATATACCATAGGTCGGTGACCATCAACACATGCTATAAACATATAACACACACACCACTCATGCACGACATCCTTTAAAGGAATGACAGCTAAGTAAGTCCCACAGACTTACCTCAACCTCGTAGTCGTCTCACTAGATCAACCTCAACTCAGTCCACTCCCAACTGGAGGATAATACGGCCTATACAAGGCATATACAGATATATCACAATCCTATCACACAAAAGGGTCACACCTAGACTCAAGGGATCCATAAGGGATCATATTCCAACTTGTAATCCTCAAATCCCTAACCGGCATTCCCGTATCATACTCATCAACATCCGAATCCTAGCATGCCACTATCGCTCAACTAGGAAAGGAAAGGATCTACCTAGCTTTAGGTAGACCCGGGACAAAACGCACCTGCGTAACAAAGGGGCGCAGGGGCGGAGGCAAGCAACCGCGGGTGCGGCGGAACGGAGCCGCGGGGGCGGTGACACGGGACGCTGGCAGATGCAGGCACGACGCAGGCGCTGTGACACGGCAACCGCGGGGGCGGTGACTTCTGGCCGCGGGGGCGGTGACAGTGTAGAATGAAACCTCGCGGTTTCTCTTCATTTCTTTCCGGGATCAATTCCCTTCTACTCTCTTCCAGATTCATACACAAGCATAACATACACAACTCAGCATCATTCTATGATCACACATCTAATCCTAAGCTAAGGAATGAAGAACAAGAAAAAAGAAGAAAGAAAGGAAGGAAGGAGAAGCAAGAAGCTCACCTCCACAGCTTTAGACAACCAAGGAAGATCAACACTAGCTCTTAGCTGGCCTCTGCAGCTCATCAAACATACACTCAACCTTCAGCAACACAAAACCACACCCAAAGCTTATCAAACCCCAAAGTTGTCAAGCAAGAACCAAAGGAAGAGATGAAGAAGCAAGGAAGACGTAAGGTTGGGGGAAGGAAGTGAGAAAGGTAACCCTTGCTCAGCAAGGAAAGGAGAGAAGTAACCAAAAGGGTAAAGCACGGGTCAAGGAAGTCAACAAAACCTGCTGCTGCCGCCGTAACCCGCAGGGGCGGATCACAGGGCCGCAGGGGAGGAGACCCGCAGGGGCGGCACACGTGCCCGCGGGTGTGGCAAAACCAATCTCGGCCCAAAGCCAATCTCGGCCGTGGTCCAATCTCGGTCCGAAAGAAAGGGCTCTCACACATACTTTGTATGCACTACTAAGAAAAGTGCATACTAATCAAAATTCTCCATAATAAATCTACGAATTATCATTGTAACATAATGTAAATATTTGAACAATAACAATTTTGTTGAGAAATCTCTATTTTAGCCTAAAATTTTAATAAAAATAGTAAAACTTATGGGATAATGATCAAAAAAAAAAAACTTTTCAGTAAATTATTTTCTTATGTAAAACTTGCGAAAAAAGTTCTATTGTAACGCTACAGTGAATTCATCAGTCTCTCACGTCCCCATAAACATAAATCTTTTTCGTTATTCTAAATAAACTTTTAATCCTTTATTCCTAAAAAAATTTAGTATTCTCAAGTTGGGTACCATAAAACAAGACTCATGCTTCAGTTTTATAGGACTTCCTCATGAAAGGAAAGTTATCTTCAACATATGTAAATTTTAAATATTTTCTTAACAAATTTCGTACAAAATACGGGATATAACTAGTAATCAAGTAAAAGCACACTTACACGCATGTTGAACAACGAAGAATGCTAATAAATTTTTGTTAATATATTTACGTAATATGAAAAACTTTCATTTCATTTTAATTAAATAAGGGAAATTACTCATGGTGCCCATGAAAAATTACAATATTGTTTTGGTAAACAACATTTTACAAAATTCCTTGTGGTACCCACAAGTTTTGCTTTAATTAATTTTCATCATCAATCTTTTACTTTCCATCCAAGAATGTTCATTTTCCACCCAAGAATGTTGAGATATAGAATTAAGGGTAAGTATAAATTACTTTTATTAAATTAAGCCAAGATAAATTTATTTTTAAAACAAATTAAATTTAGTTAATATAGTTAATTTTAATCTAATTAATATGGATTTTAGTGAAAATTTTAAATTGTATTATACAAAAAGTTTAACATTTTTTAGGAGATAATTAATAAGTAACGTTATTGAAATAGTTATAATGATCAACAAATAAAATAATAAAAAGTATATCACCTTGATAAAAATATATATCTTAGTCATAAGTTATTATCCATTAAATTTAATATATAAATTACATGTTCCTATACAAAAATTTAACATATATTATGTATATATATAAACACATTAAATAATTAGCCTACAAAAAACATGTAGACAAATGTATTATAAATATATCGATTAATGGGCCTACAAAAACATATGGGACACAAATATCACATAAGCAAAATGTACCACAACTCACAAGCATTGAGACATAGTATGTCAAAGTATAGTGAAAATATCAAGGCATTAATAGAGTTTTAATTTTCAACAATCAAGAAAAAGGGTGCGAGATGTTCCTTCATCGGATAGATGACTCGTAGGAAACTTCAGTCATGCGCTCATTTCTCCAATGGATGACATATAATACTGAGTTGGTGTCATATCCGAAAGGACATCAAAATCACGTGCATGGTTCTTTGATTTTTTTTGATCTTATGTGTTGTTGAACATTCATTTTATATAAGTATATGAATGTCATATACCTTCAAGAAGTGTTAAAACTATTTTATTTGTTGATATTCTTTGAATTTTTTTACTTTTCATATAATTTATACATTTAAATTTGATGGATAATAACTTATAAGTAAAATATTTTTTTTTCAAGGTGATATACTTTTTTATTATATTATTTATTGATCATTATAACTATTTCAATAACGTTACTTATTAATTATCTCCTAAAAAATGTTAAACTTTTTGTATAATACAATTTAAAATTTTCACTAAAATCCATATTAATTAGATTAAAATTAACTATATTAACTAAATTTAATTTGTTTTAAAAATAAATTTATCTTGGCTTAATTTAGTAAAAGTAATTTATACTTACCCTTAATTCTATATCTCAATATTTTTGGATGGAAAATGAACATTCTTGGATGGAAAGTAAAAGATTGGTGATGAAAATTAATTAAAGCAAAACTTGTGGGTACCACAAGGAATTTTGTAAAATGTTGTTTATCAAAACAATATTGCAATTTCTCATGAGCACCATGAGTAATTTCCACTATTTCATATCACCTTAAATCGTAATCTTAAATCCTTTATTTTCTTCGACATTTATATAAAAGAGCTTGTTCGATTGAACAAAGATCCCAATGAAACGGTCCAAGATTACCAAAATTTTAATTTCTGAAAATTTAAATAAATGAACTCACCAATAACTCAATAAGCTAAAAAGATATCAAATCAAATTAGTTTGATAGAAAGTAAATTTAAAATAACCATAAATTTATACTATGCATAATGCACAATAAGATATTATCTTACAAATAAATTATACAATATAGCCATATTAAACTAGTTTTATTTTGTAAAAAAAATAAGCACTTACATGCACAGATATCTTAAAAGACGAAGGTGGCAAAACACTTGTACGATAAAATATTATTGGCGAGTTAATCGCTTTCAAGCATCATTTTTTGTCTAGCTTGTCCCTGGCCCACCACTGAGTTATTCGCTGTAAAACTCAAGGAAGCAGTTAATAACAAACACAGTTGAGCAATATATGGACCAACATAAAAATGGACCGATTAAAATAATTAATGATAATAGTAATTTTCTAATTAAATAATTAATTGCATATGCGTTATTTTATCGACGTGGCGCGCACATGGCCAAGGCAACTGGTTTACAAAGTCAATTTGTATTTAAGTTTTTTAGTCTTATCTTTGACTAGTTCGGTTCGATCGGCCAACATTGTTTTATAATCGATCGGGTCTGTGGCCTATTGGTCATTTCTTACATAATTTTTTGTAATTATTTTTTGGGAAAAAATATGAAATTTCAGAAAATTGAATCATTTCCTACCATTATAATTTTAGGTAAGCTTTTGTAATTAATTTTTTAGGGACAAAATCTACAAATTTAAAAAGTTGACTATTAATGTAATTACAAAATATAGAAACCTATTTGTAATTAAAACAATGGATATAGGATTACCGGATAGAATGTCGATTAGGATGGCAGTCTCTAGTGATGGCATCCGGCCTCCGCGGATGACGGAAGTTCATTCTTTCTTCATGGAATATATGTTTCGGTTTTTTTTCATCCTAATAAATGAAAATGAAAGTGCATATTTTATTACAAATATATATAAAAAATAATTTTAATATCTCAATAAAAAAAAGTGCACTACTATCCTTTTTTTATATATTTATTTAAAATCTAGCTTCGGTACACAAATATTTATTAGGTTAATTAGTAATTTAGTAAAAAAATTATATCGAAAAAATCGTAAAACCGTCACGTTTTCATCAACTTCCCCTATTTTAAATAATTTACTTTTTTCCTAGAAATTATTGAAACGTTCAAATTCAAAATTGAACAGCATGGATGCTACGCTTTACGTAGAACAAACTTCTAAGTATGTGGCACGCAAGTCAAATACAAATCTCTTTTAAAATAATTCAACATACTTTACAGACTTAAATAAATCATATTGTTTAATACTTATACCCAAACAAGCACGTTGTTTCACTCATATTTTATCAAAAAAATACAGATAATTTCGAATATAGTGAGTCAATATGTTTCTGATGGATGAGACTAACTCGAGATGCCATTTAAATATTAAGTCCACTTAACTAAACTAGGGTTATAACTTTGTGTTTAAAATGGACTATTTAGCTATTTTGTTTAGTTAATGGGGGATCGATCTGTTTATTTAAGAGTAAAACGTAATCAAAACATGCCCTAAACTAAACTCTGATAACCGAAGATTAAGTTGTCACAAATAGATATGATTTTATCACTCTTCTTCGAGCCGGGAGTGGGGTTTGAACAATTTCGAATTTGGATAATAGAGAATGAAAGCATGAGGGTCATCATGCCGGTCAGCTGATTTTTAGGTTGAGTAAAACTCATACGAATACACCTTTTGTAATATAATATCGTACAATATGAAAATCGATTTTAATGTGTTTTATTCTCTCATTGTTCGATATCCAATGTCATTCGACGACCGTGAGACGGTCAAATATTGCTTTTTTTTAAGAGATTATGGAAGTGTCAAGAAAACTCAAGTACCGGTAACGAAGTGTCGGAGGTTAGACAATAATCGGCATCAAAGAATGCCTTGAGACAAAGATTTGTTGATTTTCTCGACAAGATACCTTGAGCAAACATACTTTATATACTTCAGATGCTTAGGCTGTATTTGGTACACATTAACCCTTTGTTTGGTTGTAACTCCAGAATCGGAAACGAATGTAAATAAATCTAGTCCACATTAGTACCTTGTTCATGAAATCATTTCATGTAGTTTCATGTAAGATGCACTTACTTTACCCATTTTGTTACCATATAGGGAATCAAAACTAATCAATTTCTCCTACAATTACTTCAAACCACAATGAATGATTACCAAAAACTTCATGAACATGGGTATACGTATGAACTAGATACGTTTTCATTACGTTTTCGTTTCCGGAGTTCAAACTAAACGGGCCCTAAATACTAGTGTATACTACTTGTAGTGTTTAGTAGTGTTTTAGGTTTTTATGGGTGTTTGGTGGGCAAAGAAACTGCATCCTTTTGGTCTTATGGGATTGTATATGAAACCGTAAAAAATTAAGGGTTTCAGTTTTCTGGGAACTGTTTATGAAAAGAAAAAGACCCTATTGTCCTATTATTTGTTGTAATTACGTTCCCTACCGGACATAAAGAGTGACCTTCTCTAACCTTCTCTCATTAGAAATCCACCGTCGAAGAACACATCTCTCACCTTCTCTCAGTTGACTGAACCAGGTAAGCTTCTCGAATCCTATTTTAACCTAATATATCTATTCTCCCGATATCTCCATTCTCCATTATCCCTTCTCCTCCTAATCTACTATATAATACTAAAACAGAAGTAGATTTTGCCACATGTTATCACCATATTAAGACACCTAGGATTTTGCCACATGTCATCAGCACATTAAGCCACCTAGGATTTTGCCACATGTCACCACCACATTAAGCCACATCAGATTTTGCATATGTCCTATTTATTTTTAGTCAATTGTTTCCATTTTTATTTTATGTAGTTTCTTAGTTAAGAGAATAACATGAGATATGAAATATATAAATAAAAAGATTATGACATAAAAAAAAAGTAACTTTCTATATTTAATAAATATTATACTATTTGTGTGTTAGAAGATTAAATTATATAGATTTTTTTAATTCAAGTTATTTTTAAACCAAGATATATGATTGCTCATTTACTTTTTACATTTTAAATAATTGGAGGTTTTAAATATAGATAGAATAATTTGATATTTATTAAGTAACACTTTTATTCATCTATTTATTTATTTTAATAATCAATTTATTTTATTTCCTATAAATATATTTTCTTATAAAATTAAGAAAGCCAATTATTACAATAAATAGCATTATTGAACAATACTATTATAACCAATAAAGAAATTATATTATTATTCAAATATCTTATTTAGGACAATTTTATAATAGAATAATCCTATACAATTTTCTTTTAGAAAGTTTTTAAATTTTAACATTTTTTAATTATTTTAATAATAAATTTTTGTTCAAAATATTAGAAAATAGGTTAATTGAATATTCTAATAGACTATATATATATATATAAAAGTAAACAGTTTATCTTTATATTTAAAAAAAATATATGTTGTATTGTTGTCCATATATGAATATTCTTATGATATATTTTGTGTCATTTCCGTGCAAGGCACGAGTACTAAGCTAATTATTAACCTATTTTGAATATAAGTTTCTCGATTTTAACCTAATTTAGGTTTGTTCTTATTGATTTCATTAACAATTACTAATTTGATTGACAAAAATATCATTAAGGATTTTGACTTCCAAAACTAAGGCAACAATGAGCAAGCTTCAAGCCTGGCAAAAATAGCTTGAACAGAAGTAACCAAAAGAGGAGGGAATGTTAGCTAGTTATGCATTGACCAAGAAATCATTTAGTCTAACTTAGATTGACATATAGTTGATAGTTAATAAAGCAAAATTGGCGGAGTATACAACTCAATCACAATCAAGATCCCAAACTGCATCAAGTATGCCACGGATTTTATAACGAGTAATAAATTTTGTACTCTTTCAAATAATTTGGTTTAGGATCATATCATATCAAAGCCTTTTCACGAAACAAAAGTATTAGCAATCTACACAGATGTGAGCAGTGATGACGTAGAAAACTCACAATTAGGCCAAGGCGTCTAGTATGATCAATAGTTTTTAAGGGATCATCCGCATCTGCATAAATATAAGATGTTAAGTTCAATGCTTACAAAACATCATTTTCTGTTTTTACAACATCGATGCAATATGAAGAAATCATGAGGTCCTAATGAGTGCTTCGTTTCTTACTGTTATGTTACAATTCATTTGCTTCCTTTCTTACTGTTCTGTTACAATTCATTTTCTTCGTGAATTTTAGTCTCTGGCATATTTTTCCAAGAATATGAAATCATGAATGAACTCACGGTTGCTATGAAGTAAAATTATGACTACTCCATCCAATTTTTCACATTTTTAACTCTTAGCCCATCTATTTTACAGTGTTTTCTCACACATAAAAACCCACCAAATTCATACCTCTACCTTGCAGATGAAGTGTTCGATGATATGTCTCAATGAGCTACAATCAAGAATCTTTAGAATGCTTACTCTTTGTACATGTTGTAATGAGCTTTAAGATTCAAAGATAAAGTATGTGTTTGTGTGAATAGGCATGAGATGTATGTTGCTTCTGCTTATTGTCATATAAGACAAATAATACATACATACTGATAACATGGGATCTCGTACTTTTCGGGAAAAAAGAGGATAATCTGGAATAAAAGGTTAAAGAAAAACAAGAATAGGGAATAATGATTTCTAAATTGGCTATTTCTTCATCACTTGTCCAAATTTGACGAGTTACTTCCTTGTTGTATAAGGATACTCTGTAGCAAATCATGGGTGTTGCAGGAACACAAGGATCTAATTTTGGTGTAAATATGGGCAAGTGTTTAAGAAGCTTTGTGAGGAGGAAACAAGTGGATTCTGAACATACCCGTAAATCTTCAACTGCTCATCACTAGTTGGCAAAAGCCTTGACTGTTCCTCACCTTATCGCCGTTGGTAAAGCTGCAATTTTCCTCAAAATACGATGTTCTTTCTATTGTTTATATTATTTTGCTTTCGTGACCCAAAATTTTGATTAATTTAACAAGGGAGAGTAAAGAAAAATGGAATTGTTTGATTTTAATACATCAGGAGTTGGGTCTACTATTGGAGTTGTAATTTATATTCTTGTGGGGACAGTGACAAGGGAACATTCAGGGCCAACCCTTGCATTATCTTTCTTGCTTGTTGGTATTACAACTGGCCTTTCTGCCTTTTGCTATGCTGAACTTGCTAGTAGGTGCCCTTCTGCAGGGAGTGCTTACCATTATTCCTATATTTGTGTTGGAGAAAGGTAATTTTTAATCTTTTCTTGTTCAAACAAATGTTGAGAACTGTGCTTTATTTGTTTAATAGTTTTTTGTTGTTGTGATGAATCTCCAGTGTTGCTTGGATAATTGGATGGGCTTTAATTTTGGAATATACTATTGGTGGTTCTGCTATAGCTCGAGGCATATCTCCAAATCTGGTGTGTGGGGTTTACTCCTAGGCGGTGAAGACGAGCAGCGGCGCTTACGGAGGTGAAGACGAGTTCAACGGCTGAAAGACGGTAGCTTCTGGTCTTCAAAAAAACAAGGGCTTTGGCGTGAACGACGACTGCTTTTATATAACTAGTACGTTTTGTAAATTAAATGAAAAGTAGGGGCAAATTAGTATTTTTGGTAAAAACACACTGAAAAATACTACAGATAAATAGGTCGACCTATCGATTTTACGCCCGATATTTATCTATAGAAAAATTGGTACCAAACATGTACAAGTGTTTCTACAAACACTTACTCTAACAAAACACTTTACTCTCCAACAAAACATTATAATACACATACACTAATGTTTTTATTTTGTGTGTCAAACCCAACCTTAATAGCAATGTCCCAAACTCCCAATGCCCTTGTCAAACCTATTAATCAACAGTTAATACTTCTCTTGATTCGTAATACACGAACTTTTGTGGAGTTGGAGAATATGGTCGGGGGAGAAAGGATAAGGTGTCAATTTGCAAGCAAGAAGACCGGCCTCACAATTATATAAAGTGCATACTTATGTTGATTTAACCAGGTACGGGTCTGAATGACTTTTATAACAAGAAAAATCCGAGGGGTCCAAAATCTTCATGTGAAAACATGAATGTAGATACGAAGTTAACACGATAATTATGACAAGATTGTTTCCAATTTAACCATATCATCTATGTAACATGTAGAGAAATACTTGAGCGGTTGTAAGTAAAGAGCCGTAATCGGTTTTTTGATTGTTGAAAGAGTCAAACTTCTTTTAGAGGGCGACAACTAATCCAGACAACATATTTTGGAATAATGTGGATGATAAAAACTATCAGGCGGAATCATGTATTCTTTCTCAATGAGATCTCCGTGCACAAAATAATTATGCAGACGGCATATTTTGGAATATGTGGATGATAAAAACTATTAGGTGGAGCCATGTATTCTTTCTCAATGTGATTTTCGTGCAAAAAATAATTATGCACATCTGTTTGGTGGAGGTATGAGTTAAAATTCGTAGCAACATTGATGTATATTTTTAGTTTTTTTACGGTGTCTAGTTTCTCAATGGGAGTAAAGTCTTACCATAATCGATTCCCTTCTTTTGTCTATTGTCGAGTACTACCAATCTTGTCTTGTATCGTTCGACATTTCCATCTGAATTATGTTTGATGCGAATATCAATTTTGAATAGATGGCGGTTCAATGATGGGGTAAATAAACAAAATCTCAAGTGTTTTTTGATGGCGTCAATCTCTTGCTTATGGCATGTCGTCAATCTCGACTCACAACTACTTTACCAAAAAGGAGTTTGTGAGTCAACCTGAGAGTGTTAATTCGTAGGTGAATAAAGGATACTTAGAAAACGATTTTGAATATATGTCGGTTGAGACGGGATCATATTTTATAGCCTTATGACACACAAAATCCCATAACATGATAGAGGGTTAGGAGATTTGAGTGTTCTTTCGAGTATGAAAAGTTTGAGGGGGTAGTATTTGATTTGGTACGGGATAGGCGTGCATATGCAAAACTAGATGGAAGTCGTGGGTGTCGGGTGGCCTGGGTAGTGAGGGTTTCGAATGGAGGGGGCTCCCTTGTCGCCATTAGGACAAGGTAAAGTGGTGGAAGGATGACATCTTTAAATACCATTGGGTGTGGGGATTGGGATTTGGAAGTTGTTTGGAATGTGAGAATGAAAAAAAGGTAAATAGATTCATAAAAACTTACTTGTTACTAGTAAATATCTTTTTTTTTATATATGTAAATTTAACATTTTCACCCTTTTTGATTGTATGGATAGACCAAATAAATATTTTCAACCCCGAGTACGAAATTTATCAGTATTATGATGAAGAACAAAGCAATACATAATCCATGACCCTCAAATGAGTAACAAATGGTTTTACGTCATGGAGGAGCTCTGAATCGGCTTTTGTTTTTTTTAGTGTTGCCATTGGTGTTCTATTGATTAGATAACATGAAGCCAAAATGCACTTTCCTTAAAACTGAATTGGCACACTACTTTGAAACATGATAGCTAATGAAAGTTGAAACGTGAGCCTCATATCACAAAAATAACTACAAGTCTCAATCGTAGAATAGGGTCAAGATCGAATATAGGGAAATTGTGTGATGATTTGAATGATTAAAAGTAAATCATGTAAAATAACACAAAAAGAAACAAAAGGCAAGATGGAGTCGACAAAAAAGGGGATCGACATGATCGAGACAACTCGAAGTATCGATCAACTCGACTGGTAGCATTAATGGAAAGTGGGTGGGGGAGGGTTATCATGCGATCTAGAATAATAGATACCAATAGATACCATGGAATCAATAATGATTGTAGGGTGATGTTAAAGGAATTCCAAAATCCGAAAAAACCAGAACAATACATAATCAATCTTAATTGAGAATAATCCATATCCAAAATCTTGTAGGACATGAAAGTATAATCCATATCCAAAATCATGTATATGTATATGTATATGTATATGTGTGTGGGGGTATAGGGATTGGGGTTAGGGTTCTGGCGAGGAGGCTCCTTGTGGAGAGAAGGTGAGGGGGAAATTTTGTTCTTTTTTTTTACTACCGAGTTCAGGCTATTTGTACTATAGAGTTATTTTTTGTAATTTTTCAAAATTAAACTTTTATCCTAAAAAATAACCCATTTTTTATTTATAATTTTTTTTAAAAAAAAGACAGTGATACAAGAATAAAATGAATTCCTAATATATAAAAAAAAAACAAACAAAATTTATCTTCATCCTCTCTATAATGAACCTCCTCACCGGAAGCAAAACCTATATATATATATATATATATATATATATATATATATATATATATATATATATATATATATATATATATATATATATATATATATATATATATATATATATATATATATATATGCATACATACATATCATGCAAAACGGAAAAAAGTACAATGCAAGTCTTTAAAGTTGTCAAAGTCTATCACAACCCGAACCCGACCGAATTTGAGTATAATTTAAATAAAGGAATTCGAGACCCGACACGAGTTAACCCGCTTCAACCCGAACTCGTAACGTACCCGAACCTGGAGCAAACCCGATCTGAAATAGACCGTAATATGTAACATACCCGACATGAAGCAAACCCGAATCCGAAGTAAACCGACTCAAAACAAACCCAAACCCGAAACAAATATGATATGAAACAAACCCGAACTCAATCTAAAACAAACCCGACTAAGTTGTATGTTCAATATGTTTCAATGATTTTGTCTTTTCTATAGAAAATGAATCGAGAATTTGGTCATATAATAATTAAACATTACATTGTACAATATTGTAATATATTGTAATGCCCATATATATATATAGTTTATTTTTTATAGATAAATAATTAGAAGAATGAAAATATATACACTTGAATTATATTAATAATTTATTATTGAGATAATTGTGGAAAACCATCCGTTGTATAGGTCTAATCTCACAAAACCACTTGTTAAACCCTTAATTGCACAAGCATACTCAAAAATAATATTTTCTTAACAAAAAACTACGAACCTCCAACGGCCGTCTATTTGTCAGTCATTGGAACCCAAATCTTGATTATTATATTATTTTCTTAAGTAAACCAATGCGATTTCTTTAAACGTTGATTACATTGAACCGAACTGGTTTTTCATTTAAAAAAATCAAAGGTAAACCATAACACGCGTTTTGTTAAATGTTTTAACTATCCATCAACATTTCACTCGGCATACTCTCCATCGATATCTCACTCCAAGAAAAAAAAACATCCTTTCTTGGTTAGTCCCGAATCGAAATCCAGAATCGAAGCGTAAATTGAAGTGAGCGAAGACCTAAATCCCGATTTGAATCCATTGGAGTCAAAGCCCCAAATCCCGATTCTAAATCGAAGCCCTAATTCAAAGAATGAAGAGATCAAAGCCATAATTCGAAGAAAGAAGATATTATAGCCCTAATTCGAAGACATCATAGAGGTAAGTTGATGCTTGCTCATGTTTTTGGTGCGATTATCTAAAATGGTCGTTGTGATTGTTTGTGTTCGTGTTTACTTTCATTTCAAGCTTGAACCCTATAAGAGAAATACAATAAGAGAAGGGGAGAACAATAAGTGAAGGGAAGCACAATATGAGTGGTGAGTGAAATGCAACTAAAATTGTCGTTGTGTTGTATCTGTTGTCAATTTGTATATACTTTTCTTTGTGTTGTCTTCTTTGTGTAGTCCCAATTTGTATTTATACTTTATTTTGTGGACATCATCCATGTGTTTATAGGGAACATTTCTTTGTTTAATAATTACAATTGGTGCTACGTTAATGCAATGCAAATATACATTTGAGGTTTCTAAGTGAGGGGAAGTTTTACTTAGGTCGTAATTCTCAATTACGTTATAGCAAAAAGAAATATGAGGTGTACAATGACCAAGATCCAGATTTAATGTGTAAGGTTGTTCTATAATCAATGTTAAAAGAAGAACTTGGTTATTTGAATGTTAAAGAAATATGGTATTCACAACTTGAAAAAACACTCCATGATGGCCTTAGAAAAGTTGTAGGAGATAATGATATTCTAGACATGGTTACCTTTTTTGGACATGATAGTTAGTCTATATGTACCTTGTAGAAAGTGATGAAATTAACCCAATAAAATTGTGTGTGCAAGGCCATCCAAAATATCCATTTCAAAATCCATTTGTAGTTCAATTCCATCACAAACACATCCCACTAGTATGACCAATAAAGGTCCTAGAATACATGCCAAAACTCTAACAATACTTCAACAAACCTCTCTCCCTAGTAAAGGCAATAACCACAACTCTCCCATTTGTGAAGAAACGCATCCAGATCTATGGTGTTCAAATGATGAAGTGAGTATTTTAGGGTTTGAATCTTCTTTATCTGATTAGGATTTTGATTTCAAATATAGTGAAGATGAAGGTGATGATTTGTTTGATGCCAATGTTGATTTTAGAGTTGGTGAGTTGACTAGGATCAGTGCTTCTAAAGTAGCTCAAAAGGGGGATAAAGTTCAAACTAAGGGTGAGGAAGCTCAAACTAAGGATAAAGTTGAAAGTGAGGGTGAAGATTTGGAATTTGAAGATGATGAATCATTGCCTTCTGGTGAGCTTCTAAGTGGTAGTGATTTTGAGGGTAAACCACACTACATGTCTCTTGACTTTAACTCTATTGTTGATTTCAAGAAAAAAATATGTTTGAAGAAGGGAATGAAGTTTGGTTCTAATGTCATCTTAAAGAAAGCATTGAGACAATATGCCATAGATTCAGGTTTTGATTTTTATTATTTGTATAATGATAAGAGTAAAATTTATGTTAATTGTGCTTGTGTAATGAAACATGGTAGGAAGAAATTTACTTGTAGGAAAAGTGTATGTAAGTTTAAGGCTTGTGCTAGAAAGATGTATGTGGATGGGATATTTAATCTAAACACCTTCGATCCCACACATAATTGTGGATGGGAACATGTTAACACATAATTCTCATATGTCTGGTTGATTGAAATATACTTAGAACAATACAAAGATGACACAGAGTGGTACTTAAGGTCATTTGTGCGTATAATTAGAAGGGATCACAAGGTGGGTATTACATACCATCAAGCTTGGAGGACTAGGTTCAGGAAATGTTGATGATACAATGAGAAATTAGACAACAATATGGTAGAGTTTGAGATTATACAACATCAATGAGGAAGTGGAATGTTGGAAGCTCTATGTGTGCCATAGTTTGTCTAGATGATCCAAAAAGACCTTTGTTTCAGAGATTATCATGTGTGTTTGTAGGCTTGCAAGGAAGGGTTCATAAAAGTTTGTAGACCAATCATTGGTCTTGATGGTTGTCACTTGAGAGGAGCTTACACTAGGCCAGTTTTAGTAGTAGTAGGTAAAGATGGGAGTGATAATATATACCCCATTGCATATTCTGTTGTAGAGGTTGAGGGGAAGAAAACATGGGAATGGTTCATGGAGAACATGGTTTGAGATATTGGAGAAACTAACCCCACATTCATGTCAGATAGGCAAAAGGTTGATTCAATAAATTTATCCTTCTATTTATGTTTGTTATTTTGTATGAAAATTTATAGTGTACCGAATCCCACATTCCGATGTGAATTGTCATAGGTTTGATTGAGGCATTGAATGAGATTGTCCCAATAGCTGATACAAGGGTATGTGTCAGGTATCTACACAACAACTTCAAAGTCAGATTTCTTTGAAGTGCTTCAAAGATACCTTATGGGTTACAACAAGGGCTATAACACTGAGTGACTTTCAGCATGAAATAGAGGAGATTTCAAATATGGATAACGCAGCATACCAAAACTTAATGGATGCAAACCTCGCTACATGGTCCTTGCATGGATTAAGTTATTACACAAAATGTGATATGTTGTTGAGCAATGTATGTGAGAGTTTCAATGCATTAATCTAGAGGCAAGAGAGAAACCAATTTTGTCAATGTGTGAGTATATTAGAAGGCAGCTTATGAAGAGGTTTTAAAGCGTCAAGGAATTCAAAAATATGAAGGTCAATACACACAAAAGGCAGTGAAGAAGATACCATGCCCACATGAGAAGGACCTTCATTGTTGACTTGGAGCAAAAGAGTTGTGGTTGTAGGAAATGGGATTTGACTGGAATACCATGCCCACATGCAATGTGTTGCATTGTAAAGGATTAAAGAAAGTTAGAGGACTATGTGCACCCTTATTATAGCAAAGAGACTTACATGAGGGCGTATGGAAGCATAAATCACCCTCAACCTGGAGAAGTTGAATGGGAAGAAACAAGTCGACCACCACCACATCCTCCAAAGTACATTGTGCAACCTAGAAGACCTAAGAAGGCTAGGAGGAAGAGTATGAGTGTGGAGCCACCAAGTAAAAATAAGGAATCGTCTAGGCAAGCTAAGTGTTCAAATTATGGAGTTCAAGGGCATTACAAAAACAAGTGTTCAAATCTACCTAAAGGTCAAACTGAAGCACCAAATGCAGAGGACTGATAACATGGTTTATTGCAATAGTTTAGACATGCATTTAGATATATTTCCCTTTTCCTTTAGAATGAATAAGCCTTGATTTATGTCATTTAGACTTATTTTGGTTTACTTTTGTTCGTTGTTTTAACACCACTATAAACCTTTATCAATAATGATAAAAGCTCATAGGTCAGTAACAATCACGGTATGTTTTAAATTTGTAAAACAAGAAATAAACACCCAAATTGTAGCGAACCCACAGTGTATGGATCAATCACAGTAAGGATAAGTATTTCAAGGTCAATCTTAGGGACCAAGTGTTTGAAATGTGAATGTGATCAAAGATAGAGTAAATCAAAGTAAAATAATGAGGTTTGAAAAGTAGGGAAGAAAGATCAACAAGGTTTGAAGGATTTTGTAGAGTTCGCAATCAAATATCAGATTTGATTGAAAACTAAGTAACACAAACGAACGACATATTGATCAATAAAAGGGAACGCGGATTTCAAGGATTCAAGGTCATTATTTGTACGCACGGACTCAGGACAACTCTCAAAGGATCTATGGTTAACAAGCTTCAGGGAAGAACGTTTCTAAGCTGACAATCTATTACCGGGTAAATCTCAAGACTATCTAGTTCCAAACCAACCACCTATTACCGGGTAAGTCTCAAGGTAGAGAGGTAGGAAATTCTAAACAAACCATACTACAAACTAAGGGAAAGGTAAACCATTACCGGGTAAGTCTCATGTATTACCCTACTTAGGAAGGAGTCTAAGCACACTCAACCCAATAGAGGTTTTCACATCTATTGTCTATGGTCAATCACTCATGTATCTAAGCGGAATATCACCGGGTAAGTCTCAATTTCAACTTAGGTTACTAGCTAGAAGGATTCTAACTAGTTTCAAGAACAAGTCAACCACTAGGATCTCAAAGCTATTCAAACCAAGCATAAAACACTATTCCATTATAGTCCGGGTATAAACAAATCCCTATTCACCTTGAAACCACAATGGTTCTAGCCAACAATCAACATATCAAAAGCAATCATCAATTCAATAAATTCAATGGAAGAATGCATAAAATAAGAACTAAAAGAGAGAATAAAGAAGATACTCAGCTTTATTAATGGGAAATCAGCAAAACGACAAATTCTCAGTATCTCTAAGTTCCTCCAAACTCAATGAAGTTCAACAATGGTCAACAATGGTGTGGGGCAAAGGGAGAAGAAGAAGAGAAGCGGCTCTCTCGATATGAGCTCGAGAAATAGAATGCAGCGAAACCCGAAAATCATTTAGGGCTTTCCTTTTATACCCCGTAATCTTCCACAGAACGGGTCGGGCCAAAACAGATCCGAAAAGAGCAAATTAAATCGGCGCACTGAAATCTCGGTCGGTGACCGAGATTTTTGAACGTCGGGGCCGAGATTGGCTTCGTGATCCAGCGTTGAGTAAATCTCGGTCGGATCATCTCGGTCAAGTGTGAAAATCTCGGCCGAGATTGGGACCGAGATGGAGACCGAGATCCGTCGACAGAAACTTTTCAACCCAACCGAAATAGGGACTCTCGGCCGAGATGGCTCGGATCTCGGCCCAGATAGCTGGGTTCTCGGCCGAGATCATGTGGATCTCGACCGAGATTGCTCTAATCTCGTGCATTTCGTCTTGGCTCGTCTTTTCCTCCTTTCTCGTGTCTGCGTGATCGCTCCAAAGCGTCCATCCCGAGGCTTGATCCTCAAGTGCATCGTTTTAGCTCCAAAACACGCCAAAATACCTACAAAGACACCAAAAGTGTGTGTAGACATCTATACTCGCAAAGTTGCACTAAACAAGTACAAAGAACACAAACTAAGGCTAAAACATGCACGTGGAAAAAAGGAAAAACTAACTATATGCTCTACTAAACTAGGTCGATAATTCATGTTATCAAAATACCCCATACTTATCTTTGCTTGTTCCCAAGCAAATAATAAATTCAAGGCAAGATAGCATGAATCATCTATGCTAAACAAAAACAAAAACTCTTTTTGGTAGTGCTTCTATTCATGGTCACTTTCAGAGTGTAGTCACAAGGCTAAAGACATATTTCGATTAAGGTCAAGTAAGATAGGCAAAACATAGGATAATCACACCTTGCAAGGAATCCAAAATCATCATTTAAACTACCAATGTCTAAAATTCATGAAAAATCCAAGTTTAGGCCATGGAGTCAATTACATGTATGCAAAGATCAATAGGACTTAACAAAAGAAAAGGACAAGAAATGTGATCAAGGTAGGATGTGTATAGGTAATGTGGTGGAAATTCAGGAAAGAGGACAACACAACTTTTTTTTTTCTTTTCTTTCTTCTTTCTCAACATCCATCCTTTCTCTTCATGCATATTTTCTTTTTCTTTTTCTTTTTCTTTTGAGTGAAAGGCATAGGTGCACAATAGCCGAAACCTTGGTTTTCAGTTTCCTTCACGTACCTCACACCAGAGTGCACATACCAAATCAACTCTAGGGAATGTTTTTAAAACTAATCCGACTTTGAAAAGACACAAACACCCGATTATGTGAATGGTGCCGCGTTACTCATCTTCATAGCCAACAAAACCGATATAAAAAAAAACTTTTGCCTTCAATTCACATCTCACAAATCAATCAACTTTTTCACATATTGCACATAATTCACTTTTCACAATTAAGCATACAACTTCAAACTTCACTTTCTTAATTCCCGGATGGGTCATAAGGGGCAAATACATTCAATGTTTGAGGTGCTGAAAACGGTAAAGATAGAGAAGAAGAAGAATTCGAATTGCCTAAATCATTCATGTGCAATGTAAAAGAACTCATCATATAGCTTCAACTTTTCAAGATCAATCCAATTAAACAAGGTAATCCAAATAAATCATAAAGATTACAAACAAGGCATTCAAATCCCATAATTGCCATTAATTCAATTAAAGCTCAAAATAAACATCGATAGCCAAATAGACATACACATTATCCTCATTAAGGTCACATAAATCCTAGAAGCACATTTTTCTTTTTAAAATTTTCTGATTTTTTTTGAATTTTCATATAAAATGCAGCACGTATAAAAGAAACGTGTGACAAATAAATAAAATTGTTCAATGTAGTACATATAAAAGAAACATGCTAAAAGGTATTGCAAGTATCCTACCCCATACTTAAATCTCACATTGTCCCCAATGTGAATAATAAATATGAAGTAAAAACAATACTCACAATGTAAAAATGAAGAAGGCATCCGGCGTGTTTCTTCCTCGACTTACTTCGTTTCTCGTCTTTCATAGCAATTTCCTCACCTTAAACTCGTTCCGAGTGTTGCTTCCCGTATCTCTTTTCACCATGACACCTAGGTCCTGCAAAGACACAACAAAAGAACACGCAAAAACGCAAAAGAAAAAAGCAAAAACAAAAAGACTCTTACCTCGAGTTGCCTCCCGAGAAGCTCTTGGTTTAAGGTCTCTAGCCGGACCTAACTCCTTAAAAGCGTTAAGTGAGATGGATAGGTGAGAGTTTTTCCACCGCAAGTTCCGGTGTGTACCTCTTCAACCTATGTCCATACACTTTAAAAATACCGGAGTTTTCACCCCATACTTCGACAGCTCCGTGGGGGAAATTCTTCTACACAACATAAGGTCCCGTCCATCGTGACTTTAACTTTCCTGGAAAAAGTCGGAGCCTAGAATTAAAGAGAAGAACAAGATCACCTTCTTTGAAGTTCTTTGGCAATATGTGCTTGTCATGCCACTTCTTTGTTCTTTCCTTGTAGATCCGTGCATTCTCATATGCATTCATCCGGATCTCCTCCGGCTCGTTGATGTCCATCAACCTCTTTTCTCCGGCTACTTTTATATCAAAATTTAGCCACTTCACAGCCCAATACGCTCTATGCTCCAACTCTACAGCCAAATGACATGATTTCCCATAAACAAGTTGATAAGGAGTAGTACCTATGGGAGTCTTGTATGTTGTCTTATATGCCCAGAGTGCATCATCAAGCTTCATTGCCCAATCTTTCCTTGAGCGAGACACTGTCTTCTCTAAGATCCCCTTGATTTCTCTATTCGAGATTTCTACTTGGCCACTAGTCTGGGGATGATATGGGGTTGCAACCTTGTGAGTTACCCCATACTTGGACAAAAGTGCCTCAAAGTTCCTGGCTGTGAAATGTTTTCCTCCATCACTAATAATGACACGTGGTGTGCCAAATCTAGGGAAGATAGTTCGGTTGAAAATTTTAATTACAACTTTAGCGTCATTTGTGGGTGAAGTTATAGCTTCAACCCATCTGGATACATAGTCAACCGCTTAAAAGAATGTAAAGGTTCCCGCATGAGGATGGCAAAGGTCCTATGAAGTCAACACCCCATACATCAAAAATCTCAACTTCTTGGATGTTGTTCAAGGGAATCTCATTCCTCCTAGATATGTTGCCCGTCCTTTGGCATGAATCACAAGCAGTGACGAATACCTGCACATCTCTAAAAAGATTAGGCCAAAAGAATCCAGATTGTAATACCTTGGCACTAGTCTTGTGGGCGCTAGCATGTCCTCCACAGGGCAATGAATGACAATGTCTGATGACACTCTCAATCTCGTCATCTGGGACGCATCTCCTAAGGATTCCTCGGGTCCTCTCTTGAATAGTAGTGGTTCATTTCAATAGTAATGTCTCACATCCTTGTAGAATTTCTTCCATTGAGAAGGAGATAACCCTGGAGGAATTTCACCACAAACTAAATAATTAACAATGTCAACAAACCAAGGTTCCTTTTCACCTCAAATTTGGAGGATATATTTCTCCATCATATGGAGATGCTCATTTGAAAATGCATTGTCAATAGGGATGTCATCCCCCTCCATAAGTTCTGGAGGTAACCTGCTAAGATGATCAGCTACAGAGTTTTCAGACCCCTTCTTATCTCTAATCTCTAAATAAAATTCTTGAAGGAGAAGGATCCATCGGATAAGACGTGGCTTTGCATCCTTCTTGGTGAGAAGGTACCGAATCGCATCATGGTCTGTGTACACAATCACCTTAGCTCCTACAAGATAGGAACGGAAATTCTCAAATGCGTAGACGACGGCTAGGAGTTCCTTTTCAGTAGTTGCATAATTCAGTTGGGCTTCATCAAGCGTCTTGCTAGCATAGTAAATAGCATGAGTAAGTCCTTCCTTCTTCTGTCCTAGCACCGCTCCCACTGCGAAGTTGCTTGCATCACACATCACCTCGAATGGAAGAGCCCAATCGGGGGGTTGCATGATTGGAGCGGTGATGAGAGCTTCCTTCAACCTATAAAAAGCATCAAGGCATTCCTTCAAGAAAACAAACTGAACATCTTTGATTAGTAGTTTAGTCAAAGATTTAGCAAGTTTAGAGAAATCCTTTATAAATCTCCGATAAAAACCGGCATGTCCTAGAAAACTCCTTACACCTTTGACTGATGATGGTGGAGGTAGCTTCTCAATAGTCTCAATTTTGGCCTTATCAACCTCAATTCCACGGTTAGATATCAAGTGACCTAACACAATACCTTCCCTAACCATGAAATGGCATTTCTCCCAATTTAGAACAAGATTACAATCCTCACATCTTTGTAAGACTAAAGACAGGTTAGCCTAACAATCATCAAAAGAGGATCCATAAACAGAAAAATCATCCATAAAGACTTCCATGATGTTTTCAATATATTCAGAAAAAATAGACATCATACATCTTTGAAAAGTGGCAGGAGCATTGCATAAACCGAAAGGCATTCTCCTATAAGCAAAGGTACCCCAAGGACAAGTAAAAGTGGTTTTCTCTTGGTCATCCGGATGGATGGGGATGTGGAAAAAGCCAGTATACCCATCTAGGTAGCAAACGTAAGAGTGTTGGGCTAGCATTTCTAACATTTGGTCAATGAAGGGTAAAGGAAAGTGATCTTTCCTAGTAGCATGATTCAACTTTCTATAATCAATGCACATCCTCCATCCTGTCACGGTCCTAGTCGGGATCAACTCATTCTTTTCATTGGTTATGACAGTCATCCCACCTTTCTTAGGTACAACATGTATCGTGCTAACCCACTTACTATCCGAGATAGGGAATATAATTCCCACATCAAGTAACTTAAGGATCTCCTTCTTGACTACCTCTTTCATGTTAGGATTCAATCTCCTTTGAGGTTCTATAGAAGGACTATGTCCATCATCTAACATGATCCTATGGACGTACATATAAGGATTAATCCCTATGAGGTCATCTTTGGTGTAGCCCAAAGATTTTCTATGCATCCTAACTCTTTCAATAACTTATCAAGTTCAAGTTCATTCAAGCTAGCACTAACAATGACGGGATAAGATGAGTTAGAACCAAGAAAGGCGTACCTTAGGTGTGTCGGAAGAGGCTTCATCTCGACCTTAGGAGGCTCCGGTTCTTCTTCCGAAATCTCGGCCAACTCATCTCGGTGGAGATGAGTGATCTCGGCCTGAGATGGTGTGAATCTTGGCCGAGCTAGTTGGATCTCTGCCCGAGATAGGATGAATCTCGGCCGAGATTTTTCGGTCTCGGCCGAGATGGTCTGATCTCGGAAATCAAAATTTTATGTTGCAGGATCTCGTTCACCCATCTCGGTCAAGATCTCGGCCGAGATTTTTCGGGTCTCGGCCGAAATTTTTGAGTCTCGGGCGAGATTTTTCCAGCTTCGGAAGTCCAAACATTCTGTTGCCAAATCTCGACCGAGATGGCTTGGATATCGGCCGAGATGCCCTCTGTCTCCGTCAGTTCTTCGAATCTTGATTCCTCGTTGATGGGGAGTAGACTCAAAGATCGGACTTCTTTAAACAATTCATCTTTTGGCCCTGATGTCATGATGCTCATGGTCAAAACCTGCTCCGGAGGGTCAGAACATAGAATTGAATTTATAATCTCACAATCATCTTCATCATCCTCTAGAATGTTATACATATCTTCTTCAAACATGGGTCCCTTAATCAAAGGAGGGAGCTTAAATTGTACAACTTCCTCGTCAATTCTAAATGTAAGGGTAGCACCTCTACAATCAACTAAACATCCAGATGTAGCAAGAAAAGGTCTCCCTAAGATGATTGTAGGGTAGCACCCCTACAATCAACTTATCTCGTCATCTATGGTGTAGCCCAAAGATTTTCTATGCATCCTAAGCTCTTTCAATAACTTATCAAGTTCAAGTTCATTCAAGCTACCACTAACAATGACGGGATAAGATGAGTTAGAACCAAGAAAGGCGTACCTTAGGTGTGTCGGAAGAGGCTTCATCTTGACCTTAGGAGGCTCCGGTTCTTCTTTCGAAATCTCGGCCAACTCATCTCGGTGGAGATGAGTGATCTCGGCCCGAGATGGTGTGAATCTCGGCCGAGCTAGCTGGATCTTGGCCCGAGATAGGGTGAATCTCGGCCGAGATTTTTTGGTCTCGGCCGAGATGGTCTGATCTTCGGAAATCAAAATTTTCTGTTGCAGGATCTCGTTCACCCATCTCGGTCGAGATCTCGGGCGAGATTTTTCGGGTCTCGGCCGAGATTTTTGAGTCTCGGGCGAGATTTTTCCATCTTCGGAAGTCCAAACATTCTGTTGCCAAATCTCGACCGAGATGGCTTGGTTCTCACCGAGATGCCCTCTGTCTCCGTCAGTTCTTCGAATCTTGATTCCTCGTTGATGGGGAGTAGACTCAAAGATCGGACTTCTTTAAACAGTTCATCTTTTGGCTCTGCTGTCATGATGCTCATGGTCAAAACCTGCTCAAGAGGGTCAGAACATAGAATTGAATTTATAATCTCACAATCATCTTCATCATCCTCTAGAATGTTGTACATATCTTCTTCAAACATGGGTCCCTTAATCAAAGGAGGGAGCTTAAATTGAACAACTTCCTTGTCAATTCTAAATGTAAAGGTAGCACCCTTACAATAACCTAAACATCTAGAGGTAGCAAGAAAAGGTCTTCCTAAACTGAGAGGAACAGGACAATCAACAGGAATATCAAGAACAACAAAGTCAATAGGGATAAAGAACTTCTCTAATTGGATTGGAACATCCTCAATGATTCCCACAGGACGTGTGGTGGTTCTGTCTGCCATGCAAAGAGTCATCTTCACCGGCTTTGGTTCTCCAAGTCCAACCTTCCTGCATAAAACGAGTGGGATAATGCTTACACGCTCCAAGATCACAAAGTGCTTTGTACATTCCATCTCCAACTTTGATTGGGACACAAAAAGATCCCGGATCGTCCAATTTTTGTGGCATCTTTCTACTGTTCCTCTGGATGAGTTCATTAGATCTCCGGGTCATTTTGACTTCTCCATATTCCTCTAGCTTCCTCTTGTTGGAGAGGATTTCCTTCAAGAACTTTCCATAGGCAGGCATCCCTAGAATAACATCAACAAAAGGGATGTTAATATGCAATTTATTTAAAAGGTCAAGGAACTTACCAAAGTGCTTGTCCAATTGAGCTCTATCACAGGATTTAGGAAAAGGAAGTGGTGGCTTGTATGGAGGAGGAGGGATGTAAACATTATCTTTTTCCTTAGGCTCCTCTTCCATTGGTTGCTTTCCTTTATCCAAAACCTTTGGTTGTGGATCATTTGTTTATAATCCACTTCTTGTAGTGATTGCCATGACTTGCCCTTTGGGATTATTTTTAGTCTTTTCAGGAAGTCTTCCTGGATCTCTCTAAGCGTCTTCGGCCTTCTTGAATACTTGAATTTCCAAAACCTTTTGGGGTTTGGTTACACTAGTGACCGTACTCTCTAGTATTCCCATCCTAGCCATCAATAGCTCAAACATTGCTTCAACTCTATCCTTTGGTTGAGCGGGTTCAGCTGGTGACCGTACTCTCTAGTATCTTTATCCCTAGTGACCGTACTCTCTAGTATTCCCATGACTTGCCCTTTGGGATTATAACCTCTTTGGTTATAATAACCTCCCTGGAAGTTACCTTTACCCATGTAATTCGCATCCTCTTCCTTGGATGCTACCTTTACCCATGTACTCTCTAGTATTCCGTCTTTGTCCCTCCAAACTGATTCTGGCGAATCATTTGTATTACATGCGGTCGCAGCTCATGCTCGTGGTTTGCGGGATCTCCAAAGTTAACTCCAGGACGGTTAACTCTTTGGGTAGGATCCATTCTCTGTCCAAGTGTTTGTGGAACTTCCACAAAAGGCTGGTAATGGACAAGTCTGAGAGGAGCGGGAGGTGGAGCTTGTGGAGGAGCTTCAACTCGAGGAGGCACTGGAGCTAATTGTGGTGCTGGAATTACTTGTTGCACTGGAGCTGGAGTTGGAGCTACGGCTTGCCTCTGGTTCATGGCTCTGGTTATCTTTTCCATTTGAGTTCTCATTGCAGCCATTTCCCTTTCAGTAGTTTCCTTTCTTTCTCAAGCAGTCCGTCTCTCAACTTCTAGTTGCTTTAAAGCATCTCTAAGTTCAGCTTCATAATCTCTGTTTTCAACCATTTTAGAAGCTTTCCGGGCTCTTAGCCTCTCTCGCAGTGTTCTTTCAGGTTCGGGATCGTACGGAACTAGTTCTTTCGAACCCCGTGTTCTTCGCATACACTGTGAAGGATACCTCAAGTCTTGAAAATTCCAAAAACAAAACCAAAAACGATATCAAAAGTAAAAGAAAGACTTACACTATAAGAAATCAGAAAACAAAACAAATGACTTAGTCCCCGGCAACGGCGCCAAAAACTTGTTCACTGTTTTAACACCCCAATAAATCTTTATCAATAATAATAAAGACCTATAAGTTAGTAAAAACCACGGTATGCTTTAAACTTGTAAAACAAGAAATAAACACCCAAATTGTAGCGAACCCACAATGTATGGGTCAATCACAGTAAGGATAAGTATTCCAAGGTCGATCTCAGGGACCAAGTGTTTGAAATATGAATGTGATCAAAGATAGAGTAAACCAAAGTAAAATAATGAGATTGGAAAAGAAGGGAAGAAAGATCAAAAAGGTTTTTGAAGGATTTTGTAGAGTTCGCAATCAAATATCGAATTTGATTGAAAACTAAGTAAAACAAACGAGCGAAAGATTTATCAATAAAAGAGAATGCGGATTCCAAGGATTCAAGTTCATTATTTATACGCACGGACTCAGGACATCTCTCAAAGGATCTATGGTTAACAAGCTTCAGGGAAAAACGTTTCTAAGCTGACAGTCTATTACCGGATAAGTCTCAAGACTATCTAGTTCCAAACCAACCACCTATCACCGGGTAAGTCTCAAGGTAGAGAGGTAGGAAATTCTAAACAAACCAGACTCCAAACTAAGGGAAAGGTAAACCATTACCGGGTAAGTCTCATGTATTACCCTACTTAGGAAGGAATCTAAGCACACTCAACCCAATAGAGGTTTTCACCTCTATTACCTATGGTCAATCAATCATGTATCTAAGCAGAATATCACCGGGTAAGTCTCAATTCCAACTTAGGTTACTAGCTAGAAGGATTCTAACTAGGTTCAAGAACAAGCCAACCACTAGGATTTCAAAGCTATTCAAACCAAGCATAAAACACTATTTCATCATAGTCCAAGTATAAACAAATCCATATTCACCTTGGAACCACAATGGTTCTAGCCAACAATCAACATATCAAAAGCAATAATCAATTCAATGGAAGAATGCATAAAATAAGAACTAAAAGAGAATGAAGAAATTACTCAGCTTTATTAATAGGAAATCAGCAAAATGACAAATTCTCAGTATCGCAAAGCGTATCCTGAATCTTTCCTCAAAACTCATTGTAGTTCAACAATGGTGACAATGGTGTAGGGCAAGGGAGAAGAAGAAGAGAAAACGGTTCTCTCGATTTGAGCTCAAGAAATAGAATGAAGCGGAACCCCGGAAATCATTTAGAGCTTCCCTTTTATACCTTACAATCTTCCACAAAACGGGTCGGGCCAAAACAGGTCCGAAAAGAGCGAATTAAATCGGCGCACTGAAATCTCGGTCAGTGACCGAGATTTTTGAACGCCGGGGCCGAGATTGGCTTCGTGATCAAGCGTTGAGGAAATCTCGTTCGGATCATCTCGGTCAAGTGTGAAAAATCTCGCCCGAGATGGCACAAATCTCGGCCGAGATTGGGACCGAGATGGAGACCGAGATCCGTCGACAGAAACTTTTCAACCCAACCGAGATAGGGAGTCTCGGCCGGGATGACTCGGATCTCGGCCGAGATAGCTGGGATCTTGGCCGAGATCATGTGGATCTCGACCGAGATTTCTCTAATCTCGTGTGTTTCGTCTTGGCTCGTCTTTTCCTTATTTCCCATGCCTGCGTGATCGCTCCAAAGCGTCCATCCCGAGGCTTGATCCTCAAATACATCGTTTTAGCTCCAAAACACGCCAAAATACCTACAAAGACACCAAAAGTGTGTGTAGACATCTATACTCACAATGTTGCACTAAACAAGTATAAATAACACAAACTAAGGCTAAAACATGCATGCGAAAAAGGGAAAACTAACTATATGCTCTACTAAACTAGGTCGATAATTCATGTAATCACTAAGCATTGCCAAAACCCAAGATTAAGCAAAAAACTCAAAATCGCACACAAAATCTGAAATAAAGGAGTACCATTATGCCTCTAATATCACATTCCAAAACCATGGATGCTAATCTATGTCAGCAAATACTCAACTTTGCACAATTACATGATTCCAAAATCTAAAATAAACGAGGCGTGGAATTGTCGAGGATGAGGAGGGGAAGACAGGAGGAGGAGGTTGGACTCTGGAGTGGAGTGGCCTGAGTGGAGAGACGAAGAGTAGAGGCCGGAGTGGAGAGACGAAGTGGACTTGTCGACTGTCGAGGCCGGCCGAAGAGGCGAAGAGCGGAGGCTAGAGGAGAATGGAGGCCGGCCGAAGAGCGGAGAGGCAGGAGAGCAGAGGCCGGAGTGGAGAGACGAAGTGGACCTGTCGAGGCCGGCCGAAGAGGCGAAGAGCGGAGGCGCGCTGGTGGAGAATGGAGGCCGGTCGAAGAGCGGAGAGGCGGGAGAGCAGAGGCCGAAGAGCGTGGACGGGTAAAAGACGAAGAGCGTGGACGTCGGAGTCGCCGGATGGGTGGGAGACGAAAAGCGGAGGTTGGAGCCTGAAGCAGAGGTCGAAGACCGTGGACGGCTGGAGGAGAATGGAGTGAATGAGTGATTGACTCCCTAACCCTAAGTTCCTAAATTTATAATCCCCCTTCTTTTTTAAAAAAAAATTGACGAGCCCTGACGAGCCGCTCGGGCTTGTTCCGAGCCTATAATGGAGCTCGAGCTCGGTTCGTTTTGTAATATGAACGAGCCGAATACGAGATTTTGGCGAGCCGAGCCCGAGCGGCTTGGATCGGATTACACCCCTAAGTACAACCACATCGTCTAGGAGATCTTCCTGATCATCAGTGGTAGAGAGTTCATTTCTTGCAAGCCTATCCGCTACCGTGTTAATTTCCTTGAAGATGTGAGTGGTGCTTGCTTGAGGAAAGCTTGAGATGCTGGAGGAGATGTCTGAAATGATCATGTCTACCTCCCAAGGAGGTTTTCAAATGTGCTTAATCGAACTGATCAGCATCAGGTTGTCCCCTTGAATCTCAATAGCCGAAATCCCTAACTATTTGACTTTTTGTGGACCTTCCCGCAAAGCGAAAGCTTCTGCCTCAAGAACTAAATCCGCATTACATCTCTCTTTTTTGTGAGCTAGAGGGTTATCATGGTTATCACGAATGATGAAGCCAAAGGCAAGTTGGTTGGTGTTGTTTGATGATGCGTTAAAGTTGAGCTTGACAAAATTTACTTTTGGTTTTTGCCATCTGATATTTTTGGTCTTCCATCTTGGTTTTGTCTGGTGTTGGCTTTCGTTGGGCTGTTTAATGTTAGCTTGGTCCCAATCATCAATTTTTTTTAGTGCGATTTGTTTTAGATTCTGTGTTGGTTTATTATTGCTAAAGATTACTTGATTTCTTTCTGACCAAATATACCACCGGATCATTTCCAATTGTCTAAGTTCTTGAATTGAGATTTTGTCTTTTAATTCTAAGATTGTATCATAGGTACAACAATTGTCTATATCAATATCCTTAAGGATGTTGTGTATTTTAGTATTGTCCAAGGTCCTATGAGTGCATTGGCAGTCAAAGAACAGGTGTTTTGCACTTTTTGTATGGTAATTACAGTATACGCAGTGCATAACTACTGAATTTTTTTGTTTACCTGGATTTTCTTTGGTTGCGAGGCCATTTAGAGTCATTTTCCACAAGAAGTTTTGAACTTTTGGCATGATGTTAATTTTCCATATTCAAGTTTTGTCTTCCGATACCCCAACTTTTCGTCTTTGAATCATGTTTATTGTAGACTTAGTGGAGTACAAACCATCGTCGTTTGTTGCCCAATAGATTCTATCTCTGAAGTCGTTTATTGACATGTTATACGTCTTTATTTTATTAATGATGCTTATTGGGAGGGTACCTTCCAACTAATCAAGAAGTTGTTCCTTCCATTTTTTATCCAAAATAAAGGATCCTACCTTTTCCATTGCTTTTATTAGAGTTTGATCGGACACTTTAGAACCTACTGGTTCCTCCAATATCCTTCTATCTTCCCAAAACTTTACAGTATTTTCATCCCCTACTCGCCATCGTAGGCCTTTATTAAGTTCTTCTTTTAGTTTAGTCAGTTTTTTCCATTGCCAAGATGAGTTTTTTCCACAATCGTAGTTCCAAAGGTTTGGCCCTCGAAGGTACTTTTGTTCTATAATTTTGACCTATATATTATCAGGGTCAGCCATAATCTTCCATAGGAGTTTCATTTGTAGTGCCTTGTTCATATCCTCGGCCTTCCTTATACTTGTTCTGCCTAGAGCTTTTGGCTTGTAAATGTTGTCCCAACTAATTAATGGGTGGTAGTTTGGTCCTTTATTCCAAAAGAAATTTCTATTAATTTTGTCTAGTTCATTATGAATGCTTGTAGGTAGCATAAATGTCTACATAAGGTAGCTCGGTTTGGCGTTGAGATTAGCTTTAATTAAGATTGTTCGTCCCTCTTGAGAAAGAGATGCTACTTTCTAATTCATAAGTTTTTGCCTTGATTTTTGGATGACTGAGTTGAAAATTTATTTATTGACCCTTCCATTTATAATGGGGCACCCCAAGTATTGTTCTAGGTTTGTAGATGATGAGATGCCTAGATGAGCTTGGATTCTCCTTTTGTTCGCAACATCTACATTATTAGAGGTTTGGAATACGGATTTATGATAGTTAGTTACTTGTCCAGAAGTTTTGCAGTAATCATTTAAGACTGACAGGATTTTGTTACTTGCTTCTGTTGTTGCCTTAGTGAAAATGATATCATCCGCAAATGCTAAGAAAGGGATAACCAAACCGTTTTTTGTCATAAGGAAACCAATTGATCGTGGATTCTCTCTGCTTGTTTTGTGTATATTTCTTGCTAAGATTTCAGCATCTAGATTGAACAAGAGCGGAGATAATGAATCTCCTTGACGGAGACCTCTTTGCGGACAGAATTGGGTGGTTGATGAGTCATTGATCAACAAAGAATATGAGACATTTGTTACATATTCGTTGATCTAATTTCTAAATTTCTCACAAAATCCAATTATTTGTAATACCAGTTTTAGGAATTTCTATTCTAGTTTGTCATAAGCTTTTTCCATGTCCAATTTCATGGCCATATACCCCTCTTTTCCTTTTTTAATCTAAACCCGTGAAATATTTCGTGAGCTATAATGACAATGTCATGGATTGCCCTATTTTTAGTAAATTCACTCTGGAGCGGATGAATTAATTTTGGCAACACGGAGCTCAGTCGTTTTGCTAAGATTTTGGCTATGATTTTATAAACCTCGGAGCAAAGGCTAATTGGTTTGTAGTTGGCCGTTGTTGTAGGGTAGTCTACCTTCGGAAGGAGGGCAATGAAGGTATGATTTAGTTGTTTGAGGATTATACCGGTTCTGTAGAAACATTTTAATGCTCTTGTGACGGTTGGACAGATAATGTGCCAGTACTTCTTGTAGAAGCCAACAGTCATTCCGTCTGGCCCATGAGATTTTTCACTACCGATGTAAAACAAGGCTTTTTTAATTTCACCGGTAGAGAAAGACTTAGCTTGCTTTATGTACTCATCATTAGTGATTTCTGGTTGTACGACCTCCAACAATTTTTGAAGTTTACGATTGTCGATATTTGAGGCGCGGAATCTCGTTCTGTAATCGCTCTCCTTGGATAGTATTGTTCCATAACTTCTCGTTATATTTGCTATCATCTTCTTATTCTTTCTGCCAGTTGCTTTTCTATGGTGGAATTTCGTGTTTTTGTCCCCTAGACGCAAGTTTGCCGTTTTGGCTCAGTGCATCCAATATTTATGTTGATATTCCAGTATGCATTCTCTTTTTTTGCATAGTCTCGTTATCTTATCATCCAGTTGTTGATCAAAAGCTGAAAATAACTACCTTTGAAGGATTTCAATTTGTTCATCAACAATTTTTAGTTGGGAGTTAATATTGCAGAATTTCACGCAACTCCATTATTTCAAGTTTTGTTTTAGAAGGTTAGTTTTTTTCAACAAGGATGAACATGTGTGTTCCTGAAAATTGGGTTCTCCATGATTGTTTAATTAGGTTTTCGCAGTCTTGCCGTTGCATCCACATTGAATCGAATCGGAACGGCCTATTTCTATATATTATAACTTGGTTTTGCACATTAACCGAAATCATACAATGGTCTGAAGTATTAAATGCATGATTTCGAGTATGTATGCTCGGGTACTCTTGTATTACTTCTAAGTTTGACTTTGTTCTATCAAGCTTTTCGTACGTATTATCGTCTCCTTCCTTCTTTTCCACGTATACTCATTCCCTTTGGTTGGAATGTCGATTAATCCACATTGCTCAACTATCTCATGTAGTCTTTTATATTTATTATTGGCAATAGGAGCTCCTCCCTTTTTATCCGAGGAATCTTGTAGGTCATTATAGTCTCCTATGACCAGCATTGGTCTATCTGATGATTTGAACTCGGAAACTAAATTTGACCAAAACTCGTTTTTCTTTTGCTCATTGGGAGGTGCATATATCCCGAAGATCGGTGTCTCGAAGCCCGAATTTATGTTAGTGTGGTTTAGAATGATGTACCTACTATGTGTTCTAATAATCTCTATATTTTCATTTCGAATTTGATATTATTTCCATAACATGCAAAGACGTACCGAGAAGCCAACAGCCGGTATGAAAAGGCTATTATCAAACCTGCATTTTTCCATAGTGACTCGTCCGGTTCGGTACTAATTTTTGTTTCCACTAGAATTAGAACTTGTATCCCCTCATTTTTTACAAATTATGTTTAAGTTAATCCAGAAATTTCTCTTGCGCATTCACCTACAATTCCAAAATTCTAGTTTGATTTTGTACTTATGTCATGTTTTGGTTGGTAGTTTTCCCATTATTCCTACCATATTTTGATAAAGTGTAATTATACTTGTTATTGTTATACAATAGGTTATGTAGTGGGGTGTTTTTCTTGTTGTTTCATAGTTTGATGGTTCGGTATTCACTTGGTTATTGTTCAACCTTGTATAGTTTATGCCAAGTTGTTTGTTATGGTTAAAATTATGATTTTCTTTTATAACACATACCCACTTGTTATAACCCACTTGTTATAACTTTTTAAGGCATTCGATATGTTGCAAAGATCGCTACATTTGTTATAGAAGGAAATATGCACTATGTGATTATTAGTAAGCTTAATTTTGCTCAGTAGGTTACACAAGGATACCAAAGCAAAAACAATATGGGTACAATTGTATGCAGGGTACAAAACCAATATGGCAGTCAATGAATAACAATGCCATCTGGAAACCAAAACAGTATGCTTCCTTTGCTCGGTGTTTTCTATTATTCCCAGGCCATGCAGCTTGGTGACGTTCTGCTCACTATTCTCCTTAGTGGTAGTGATACCATGTTGTTCAATTTGTTCATAGTTGTTCTCATCTTTGCACAGGGGCATTGACCATTACAATCCACCGGGAACCTGTCAATGACAATAAGAGAGAATCTCAGCAGTACCTGTAATAATGTACATCTTCTACTTTTTTCAAGGTCAAAACAGAGAGAAGGATCATAAATCTTTGCATATCGACAGATAGATTCCACATATTCAACAAGACAAAGGTTAATCATATCATAGTTCACAAGCCATTCAAAGACGTTGCGTTCAAAAAACAAGTAACAGTAGCAAGTTTCATCCTCTAAATTGTATAAATAGATGAAAATTAGAGGCCAAGGTCTCAAGGTACATAAAGAGGGGATTCAAGTCTTTCTAGGGATTGATTTAGAAGAGAGTAGGCTCTCCTTCTACCCTAGGCTACAAAAAACTGAACTAGAATTCAGAAAGTTGATAAAAAAATAAAAAAAGTTTTCGAAAATACAAAAGCATCCATAAACAACTTGGATGGACCTAGATTTAAAACTATCATGAGATTAGGTGAATTTTTGCTTCTTTGTTCCCTTCGTCATGGAGGAAGCAATGTCCTCGTTATCCCCTTGAAGCTTCCCAGTGCTTGAGTCAGAATTTGCCATACTCTGGATCATTTCTAAAGCATTCATCATCTTGTTAACCGTGTTGTTTGTTTCTGTTGAGTGAAACAAGTTCTCTGAGGCCACTTTCTTCAGTTCTTCAAGAATGTTACCATCTTTGAACAACAGTGCTTTGAATTCTTCTACAGTCGGTTCATCTTCAAGGAGATCAGCTATGTTATCTTCCTCATTGAGACAGTTTTCGATCTACGTCATTGGTGATGGCAATGTTTTCATCACTCTCAAGCATAGGGATTTCAGGGGGGATACATGGTCATGTTTCTTCTCCATGGTTTCATCATCATGGTAGACACCCTCAGTATTTTCCTCATTGGGTTCTTTGGTGACTGATTCGAGAATAAGTTCACCGTCACATTCCTGCTTTGGTTCTACAGTTTTTTTTTGCTCAGATCGGTAGTTTGTTCCTCATCTTTCTGTCTATTATGTTCGTTGCTCTCTTTAGAGCTCAAAGATGAATCATCATCTTTAGAACTGTCTAGACCATTCTCATAGGAAATATAGGGCCTAGACATGAATCTGGATTCATTATTTTTTCCTTCCTCTTATTATTTTTCCACATGATGCCACTCACTTTCATCTTTCTCCTTCTATTCATTGTTATTAGGATCACTGTTGTTCTTTTGCTTTCTAAAGAATTTTGTTCTAGTTCCCCTCACAAAACAATTATCATAGACATGGTCTTTTTGGGCAGGTAATCCACAACCTTTGAAAAAAAATTCACATACCATATTGAAAAATCTCTAATCTCACCATTATTTGGGATAGGGACATATTTCACTCTCTTTTCAACCACATCACTGTTGATACAAATTCTGGTAAAGTTGACTCCCTTTCATTTCTCAGAGAATGAGTCAAGCTTTAGAAATTTGCCTACTTTGTTTTGTTCTATGATAATTATAGTGGCTTCTCTATTTATGAATTCGGTGGTACTTGTGGGACTCTCACCCACATGTCAGCTATCGAGTTACTTTCCAGTGAAAATATTGAAATTTGGCTTCCATGGTTTAAGAATGACCAAGTGACCAAAGATATGGTATGGTCTTCCTTCCCATACGTTTTTCTTATCAATGGGGTTAGAAAAACTAATTTCAAACCAGAAATTTGGCTTGATAATGAACCTAACAATTCCCTTGATACCTTTCTACTCATTTAAAAGCTTATTCTTGACCTTGGTAGTTTCTATTGGGTTTCCAAGAATACAACCCATCAAAGATGACTCTTGTTGTTTTTTGAAGTCATTTTTTACTTTTGACATACTCAAAATGTAATTTTCTAATCCCTAAGAGGTAGGATCATTACCTTTGTTCTTTTTCGCTTCCTTAGAAGTAGTTTTTTGTTGTTGTTCAGGAGCAGCAGGTTCAACTTTGTTCAAATATTCATTAGGCATTTGTTCACTTTTTTTCTCAGAACACACTTGCTCTCTTATAAGTTTTGTTTTGTTTAGTCATTGGAAACAAGATTTGTGTGTGGGGGAGGAAATAGATGAAGAAGGGAGGTGATTCCAGAGAGATATTATGTTCTAGCACAAGTTTACGGTTTTTATATAGTTGATTCACTTCTCTAATCCAACAATTTTGTCTATCTATGTTTAATCTTGATCTAAGAGTATCATACAAAACTAGGCACACATTTATGTTTCCATGATTAAAATGTAGGGCATAAATTACTGAAATTAGTCGGTTTGTAGGTTTCATACATTTTTTGGTGATCAAAGCCACAGTACTTTGTGTTACCAGGCCAACCATGCCTCCCTTTAGTTTGAACGGTGACCACTGCACGCTTTCCATGGAACCAAAGGGCTTGATCCAAATTGCCGGTGATAGAGACGTTACCTCTCCTAGCATCATCACTCTTTGCTTTAGCTTCCCGAATAGGCGACTTTCTCCTCTCAATCTTGGAAAGGCGTTTCCTCTTTCGCCCTTCACTACCTGTTCGCTCCCAGAGAGGTTTCAACTTAACCTTCTTTCTCCCTCTTGTTGTTTTTTATGCCCAAAATTGGGGTCCGTTGCTTTGTCACCTTGCTCTTTGTTTGAGAATCTCCTTGGACTGCATCGAAATTGTCGTTGATTGTGGAGTCCCAGTGCTTGAGGCTATGGGTTTGTAGGTGCTTGGTTTGTGTCGGTAGGGATATAGTGATTCCTCGTGTGTATACTTTTTGTTGTTCAGGCCATGGAAAAGGAAGGCGATTGTGTTTGGGCGGCGAACTAGGGTTTGGAGGCTGTGTTATTTTTGTTTTCGGGGGCGCGTTCTTCCGGGTGATGGTGAATTCATTTTTTAACTATCCATAATTTGTGTACATTTTCCTATATTAATAAATTAGTTTAGTGATATCAAAAGAATAGTTTATTTTAATTTGCGTAGTTTTAGTTTATAAAGAATTTTATGGAAACCAATTTACATATTGACCCTTCAATAGGTCATCGACCCCACATAAGAGCATGTAGGTCAATGTGAAATACATAGCCCAATAATCCACGTATTAGTATGGGTTGTAGGTCAATGGTCCACATGTAGCAGGTTAATGATCAACATATCAGTAGGTTAATAACCCACACGTCAAATATCAAACTAATAAAACAAATATTATACATGATTTTAGTAAAAAGTCATAAATGTCGAGAAATGTATAGCTTTCATCCATTCTAATTTTTCAAACTCTTGTACTTTTAACATACTCTATAAACGATGTGAGGTAATTATGTATCATTTTAAATCCACGTAAATATTTCTTTTCACTAGAATCAAATATTTTATTTATTATGCTTTAGTAAAAAGATGATTTGATAACTTAGAACTTTGAAAATGAATATTATGGGAAAAGTTATGTGAGAACATCACGTCAACATTATTGTGTTTTATTTAGCGATCTGGTTCTAGTAAGGAGCATAAGTTTCGGTACAGAGTTACGGAGCATTTTTCACTGTTGATGCACTTGATCCAACAGTCCATTTTAGACCACGTCATTTAATGATTTTTGGACAACACAATGGCATTTTTTGTAATTATATAAAGTTCAAGCGGCGATTTTGTCCTTTTGAAATTTTGTTTTTTAAGATTTTGATGTTGTACGTGGCAATCTTTTAATTTTAAACAAGTGTTGTGAGAATCTGTTTTGTTATGTTAATTTAAACTGGTTGTTCTAATAATTTATATTTTTGTTCAGTTTAGTTCAAATAATTTGTTCTAACAGTTCTTATCTTTTAACATTTTTTTTCGTTCAAATTTTTGTTCATTTGGCTCAAATATGCTAATGGTTACATTTTTCTAATTTTTTTTGTTACTTCAACTTTTTTTGTTAGTTTAATGTAATGGTGGAACAAACAAAAACAAAAACAAAATAATGATGAACGAATAATATCAAATGTGTGAACTAGAACACTCTATTAGTTCAGTTTTTAATTTCTAACGGATAATTTTTTTCGTTCAAATATTTTAAAATTTCATTCAAATAATATTATACTAACGGTTCATATATTTTTTAACTTATATTCTGAACCTTCTCTTTTCCACTTTTTTCCTTATTCTTTTTCTAACGGACATTTTTATTTTTAATCTTTTTGTTTTATTAGTTCATACATTTTTAAATTATTTTTATTTATTTTTGAAAAAGAGGAGCTATATTATTTACGTCAAATCAGCGAAAATAATGTTTACGATGTTCTGAGGACGATCATTGGAGTAAAACGTACTAAGCTAGACCTATTGTTAAGGCGGGTCACAAAGTAAGTCATCTTATTACAAGAGCGCCTAACAAAATGAGCCCATAAGCTGAAAGCACAAGGTTTCCTGAATTTATGGAATGAACTGCTAATTTGCAATCAGATTCGAGGATTACTGTGTTAACCCCATCACCAAGAGCAGTATTGAATGCTAGCTGGACAGCGAGGAGCTCATCAGTCAAAGAATCAACAACACCATTTTGCCTAGATGATCTCCGAAAATGAAGCCAAGTCCATGCCAATTATCTCCTATTGCAGCATCTGTATTAATCTTTGTCATCCCATGAGGCGGAAGTATTCGTTGCTCTCTAATCACATCAGTGGGATTTGTAGAAACATGATTAATGGCTTCAAAATCAGTCACAAAAATTTTGAACCCTTTTGGAATAAAGCTGATGTTAGGAGGCTCGCTATCAAACCTAAAGAAAGTAAGATTTTTGTAAGTCCAGGAGATTCAGGCGTGTACTATGAAATCTTTCTCCAAAACTGTTCCATGTTGGTCCCAAAGATGAGTAATAATGTCTCATGGGCATAAAGTTACCATAAAGTTCCCAAAGATGACATAGGACATGGTTTCATCTTCAATTGAGCATCAAAAATTGGTCGGTGAATTTATGATACACCGCCGCCGGTTATAAAGAAACATATCCCACACGTAAGTATTTGGAACACAATCTCAATGCAAAGGAGAGGACTTTTGGAGGTAGGTTGAGTCCCCAAATCCTATTCCATAAGTTGTATCTTGCCTAGTGAGTAGCCTCTCCCAATTGCTTAGATGTCCACACCGTCCGAGATTGTAAGTGCTTTTAATAGAGAATTCACCAAACTTTTCTGACCACCAAAACCTAGCTATCCTCCATAGATTAAGAGTCATACATGTAATAACCTGAACATTTACAGGATCAAAAAGATCTACAATAAGAGGTACATTCTAATATGCATGTTCATTGATAATATGTGAAACATGAAGAACTCATGGATCATCCAGATCTTGACTGTAAGACCATTGCCAATTCCACATCCAATACCTTTTGTAAGAAGGTGTTTTGCTCCCTCATACTGTAAAATCCGGAAATTTTCGTTTTTGGAAATGCGACTCAAATCGATCAAGTGATCTGATAACATGGGTTAAAACCCTTATTCGTTGTAATTGGGCTTGGAAACCCAATTCATTTTCGGCTCAAGAGAGAAGGACTCCACTTGCTTGCTTGTCCGGCCCTTATCTCCTTGTGTCTTCACAATCCATAGGTTGGCGTCGGAGTGGAAGCCCAGCACACACAAAAGCTCACCTCACTCGTTGATTCCCTCTTATCCAAGAACGCTATCAACCTGTACGTCTCTGCAGAAGCTATACCTTGAGGGAGGGGACCATTGTTGACCGTGCTAGCTGACAACGAAGAGGTCTCCACATTGCTGCCACACTCTAGACCTAGCCGCTCGATCTTCTCCCCTCTTCTGCTCTCTCCTTCTTCTTCATCTCTTCCCTTCTACCACGCTCTCTCCTACCTCTACACTCAGCAACCTCGACCTTCCCACTCTTCTGCACACAGCAAAACACACCACCAACTCGACCGAGAGTGTCTTTCTCCTTCATTTACCTCGACCGAGAGTGTTGAGCAGCAACCAAGGCCGGACCTCCCTTCCTTCTCCCTGGACACTAACTACCACCTCGCTACCCTCCTACCATGGCCGTGCTTGGAGTTACCCTTCCCCGCCGTTACCCATAAACACGCAGCAGCAATCGATCTTCACGCAAGTCTGAGCAACGAGCGGCTACTCCTTCTCCCCCTCGGACCTTGGTGGGTAAGCGTCGACCTGCTCTCCTTAAAGCTAGACGCCTCTGTCCTCACCGATTCCCCTCTTATACTTCCAGGAACCATAAGATCTGTAAGGGAAGAAGGCTGTTACATATTCCAAGAGTCAAAACGTTCAAGGAAATAGAGGTTCGGCTCGACCAGTTGCTCGACCTCCTGCAAACTCCTCCTACCGACCAAGTTACGCAATCTTCAAGGTGAGCTCTAGACCTAGCCTTGGAATGCTTCTCTTCCTCCCATATCTTGAAGCTGCTTTGAACGTTTGTTGAACCACGCAGCAGAAGCTACCCTCTGGAATCTGCCTTTCTTCACTATAAACACCTGAGCGAGACCACAACTTTGAGCCCACTGTTAGGTACGTTTCACTTGGATTCAACGGTTGTTTTTGGTGACATGATAGTCTGTATAGGATACTATGACCTGTTAAATTTATGGAAAGATCCAACGGTTGGATCAAGAATTGTGACCTTCCAAAGTTAGAGAAATCGGATTTCAGGATTAGCATGTTAGGATTGTGACATTTGGTGATTTTGTGTAGAATTGTAGTTGTGGATTCTAGAAGTTGTGATGCTTCCTTTACGATGTAGTCATTGCATGGTATGCATATGATTCATTTCGGAATTTTTGAAGAACGTTTGACGTAGTTAAATCGAGGTCAAAGTAGTGAGAAATCTAGATGACGTTTAATGCTTTCTTTAAGGATTTTCTTCTTGTATCGAAAGTTCGGGAATCTTTAGAACTTGTTTAGGATCGTTTAATGGATAATAGATACGGTTAGACGTATTCCGAAAGTTTAGAGACTCGTTTGACCTTTTTATAATTTTAAGGAATTCGGGGTCAAAACCGTAATTTCCTTAAAAGTTAGTTTTGTGACTTAAGATGTAAGTTGGATTTACCTCACATCCGTTATGGATATTTTTAGGGTTGTGAGATGTTGTTGGACATAGTGAGGGTCTTAGACCCGTTTCGGGCACTTTTTGGAATTATAGGAAAGTTAGGGGCGTTTTGGTAATTTAGGTAAAAGTTAGAGTTTTGGCCGTTCTTTCCTTCCAAAGACTTTCCGTTTGGTCTAGAAGCTTCTTAAAGCTTCTCAGACGTTAGTTCAGATGCTTAGACGTTTCCGTTTTCACTAGGTAGTTGAGATCACGTACGGACGGATCGGGTTTTTAGCGAGTTTGGATATCGGACCAGTTCAGGTTACTCGTATGACTTACTTAGCCAACTATTCTCTGTGTTAGCATGTATTGCTAAAGTGGTGTTTGTTGAGTGTTTAATAATTATAACTTGACTAGGACGACGTTACCTTTTATTAGACCCCCAGTGTATGAATAACGGGTCGTAGCAACACTGCCCATTCTCTGACTAAAGTTTTAGGAGGTTCTCAGCGGCCTGACCATACCGGTACAAGATGAGGTGCATCGGATCCATCCCGGTTGGTATACGGAGACCGAGGCGAGTTTCGGGAGATTCTCGTGCTACAAAATAAGTTGAACTAATAGAAGTGAATCACCTTAATCAATATATAATAAAACGGTTTGAGTGTAGCATGCTGATGTGTGTACTTTCCGCTTTATATGTGATTGTGCTTTAGTATACGTTCTAATACTTGGATTAGTTAGCTAACGGTTTTATACCGTCTTATGTTAGACGCATAGCCGGTTAGGACCGTTGCTGAGTGATTCGGAGTTGGTGGTCAGCCAGGTTCCCGTGCGAGGTAGTCGGGACGTTGGGCTTTCTTTATTTTCATGAGACTAGACTCGTTTCTTCCTTTTGGATTCTAGATCTTGTTAAACGGCTGATTTTCTTTTCCGCACTTTATGATCTCTTGCATGTGTTTCGGATTTTATTCGGTTTTACTATGTTGTGCCTTGTGGAAGATCTAGTGATATTGTCGTCAATCTAGGGTTGGGACCCACTGTGAGGTCCTAACCCGTGACGCCCCGAGTTCCCAGAATTTGGGGTGTTACAACATGGTATCAGAGCCAGGTTCAATTAGTCCAGCTAGTATATGGGCGGGAGGGAAGGTCATTCATCCATAGTTCGAAACCTACTAAATTGTTGTGCCTTGGAAGATCCAGTGATATTGTCGTCAATCTAGGGTCGGGACCCACTGTGAGGTCCTAACCCGTGACACCCCGAGTTCCTAGAACTTGGGGTGTTACAACATGGTATCAGGGCCTAGGTTGACCACAATGGCACTTGTAATCTACTAAATGGCCAACTAGTTAAATAAACAGAACCCGCAAGGGATCTGAACGTTTAACTGAATTTCATTTTTAAAAACATTCATAGTCGGGTGGGATAGTCAATATGTAGGGACCACCACCACTCCGCGGATCTTTGCAGTTTAGTTGTTAGTTATCGTAGTCCTTAGTAGTGTAGTGTATTAATTGTAATTTTATATACCTCGTACAGATGGCACGTGTTAGAGTAGCACCTGTTACGGGTAGAGGTCGAGGTCGTTCACCTCTCACCCCTACCGGACGTGGTGGAGGTGGTAGAGCGCCGGTAGCTAGGGGACGAGGCCGGAGGGGTAGACCTCCAGTTGTTAGAGCTATAACGTGGTAGAGCTGCAGTTTATGATCCACTAGTGGACGAGGCAGCACATGAGATGGATGAGCAGGTTACTGAGAGCATCGTCCCTGAGCCTGAGAGGACCATCACTGTTGTATCAAGGCCTCCTAGGGCGCAGCCAGCTCAGCCTCCTATGGCACATTCAGTTGTTTCAGGCCGCATGTCGATGGGAGAGACAGAGTTTCGAGATTACGTACAGCGAGTGACTGATGCAGCTAGGAGAGGAGAGCGGGCCCCAGAGCCCCCGGCACCCACTAGATCTATCGAGATGACACAAAGGGTGACTGCTATGCAGGCAACACCTGAGAGAGTTGTCGGAAAGTGATTCCCAAACTAAGTAGGAGGAATTTGCCTTCACATTACTTAGTTAACTTGAACATGAATTAAAATGAGGCTAACCATCCTTTATATAGGGGAGGATTGAGGCAATCCCAAGACAAAATGCTAAATCAAAGGGTAATATTAAAAGAATTAAAGAGGAATTATCTCAATGATTGGTCAAATAGTCAAGGCAATAAAAGAGGGATTTGACCAATCCCAAACATTTAGATTGTCTTATCCTCTTAAGTTATTATTATATAACTAAATAAAAGATAATTGAAATAATAATTGGGCAAGCTTCATGTCATGGCTAGGCATGTTGGTTGTCAAGTTGTCTTAGTCGGGCCCATGGATGGCATTGCCATCTAGGGACGTATAAATCATTCTCCTTCTCTTGGTTGCAAAAAGTCCTCGTTTGCACGGTCGGGACAGAAGGGAGAAACATTGAGAACAAGACCCTTGAATTCAACTCCGGGTGCACGTCATAAGAGTCCGGAGGCTTGGACTTGTAGTCTCTTAAGTGGATGCTCTGATACCAATGATAGAATCCACGCCGGATTTAGATAGAACTAAGCCTTCAACTTCTCATTTTTTGTTGTTGTTGATGGATCCAAGGATAGAACTTGGGCGGCGGAAGCATTGAGATGAATGTGAAAGTGAATGGTTGATTCGATCAAGGTAGATCGATCAAGACGTTGAAGTGGATAAGATAGTTAATCCTTAAAAGGATCATCGAATATGAATTATTGGATCAAAGACTAGATCCAAGGAAGAGTTATTAGATGATGGAGGGGGAAGTGATGCCCAAACTAAGTAGAAGGAATTTGTCTTCCCAATACTTAGTTAATTTAACCATGAATTACAATGAGGCCAACCATTCATTATATAGGGGAGGATAGTGACAAAAGTCATAGGACTTAAATGCAAACATAAAGGAAATATTAAAAGCACTAAAGGGATATTCTAGACATTAAAAGAGAGATTTGACCAAGACTTATCCCAAGCTTTAATGTCTTCTTATCCTTTTAAATTATTATCTAATTAAATAAACGATAAATAAAATACTAAGAGGGCAAACATCATGCCATGACTATGCATGTCACTTGTCGGTTCGTCTTAGCTAGGCCCACAGATGGCATCGTCATCCGGGGGCGTATCATTATCCTCTTCTTGGATGTGAAACGTCCTCGTTTGCACGGGCAGGAAAGAAGAGAGAAGTGTAGAGAACAAGACCCTTGAATTCGGGTGCACAATGTCGGAGTTTGGAGGCTTGTACTTGTAATATTTCAATAGAACAATGCCTCCAAGCTTGTTAAATATACCATCAAGGCACGTGAATGAGTACCGGTTACGGATTGATGGTGGTTGATGACTCCGTTACTCTTTGTACTTGTGCACAAAGCCTTTGTTTGGTGACAAACTTGTTGTCAAAAAAATGACAAACCCTGGATCAGGCGGCTCACACTTGTAGTACATATGGATGGTGTCGCCGGTGAGTTTGTCTACCATGCCATCAAGACCATTGGCGTTGTACTTCGGAGGAATGATGACAAGAACAAACGGTGATCCGGGAGGTAAGTAATTTGACACAACAACGACAAACTCCGGGTCGGGGTTGACATCTTCTTCTTTGTCCTTTTCAAATTGTTCATCATACAACGGGTTGATAAAGTAAAAAGACGTTTCGGGGTGCAATCTTCAATGATAACGTCGTCTTCTTCTTCTTCTTCGTCTTCGTCATATATCGGATTGTCAGCTTGAGTTTGACATGCTGGTGAGCAATCTTCGGTGATGACATTGCCCTCATCTTTGACTTTATCACACAACGGTTTGACAACTTGAAACACCGCTTGTGGTTCCTCGGGTTGGGCGGTCGTCGTGTGGGAAAGATGTCATCAGAATTTCTAGCTCACACTAATGAAAGGTGTGTTTCTTGACTAAAACATCATAGTCATCTTTGGGACAAGCACGCCAATGGGGGGCAACGTTGAAAACTTTTTCAAGATGGTCATGCCGGCGGGGTGCAACGTTGTCAACGTGCTCATGATTGGCACGCCGTCGAGGTGAAACATTGACAACTTCTTCATGATAGGCACGTCGTCGAGGTGCAACGTTGTCAAATTCACGGTAGGCTCGTCATCTTGGGGCATCATAGTTATCCTCATAATAAGTTTGTCGTTGTCGGTGAGGATACCGTTGATGCCCTTTATTTGAATTAGTCAACCTTGGTGGGTCCGGAGGAGGCAACCACTCCTCATCGTCATAACGAGAACGCCAACAGCTTTGTTGATACCGCCGGTATTGGGCCGCTTTGAGTTTTAACTCTTGAGGAGAAGGCAACCATTATCCATACAAATCAAACGGGTCATCATCGTTATAGAACATGATGATAGAGTAAAGAAGCTTAGTCTTGATCCCTTGCTCTGATACCAATGATAGAGTTTACGTCGGATCTAGATCAAACTAAGCCTTCAACTACTCCTTTCTTGATGTTGTTGACGGATATAAGGATAGAATGTGGGTGGTGAAACCCATGAGATGGATATGAAAGTGAATGATTGATTCGATCAAGGTATATCGATCAAGCCTTTGAAATGGAGTGGATAGTTGATCCTTCAAAAGGATCCTTGAATACGAATTATTGGATCAAAGACTAGATCCAAGTAAGAACTATTAGATGATGGAAGTGGAAGTGATGCTAAAACTAAGTATGAGGAGTTTGCCTTCACAATACTTAGTCAATTTGAACATGAACTACAATGAGGCCAACCATCATTTATATAGGGGAGGATGGAGGCAATCCTAAGACAAAATGCTAAATCAAAGGGTAATATTAAAAGGATTAAAGAGAGAATTTGAACAAGGATTGGTCAAATAGTCAAGTCATTAAATGAGGGATTTGAGCAAGACTTATCCAAAACATTTGAGCCCGTTTGGTTTGAACTCCGGAAAGGGAAACAAAATGGAAACATATCTAGTCTATACGTATACCCATGTTCATGAAGTTTTTGGGAATTATTCCTTGTGATTTGAAGTAATTGTAGTAGAAATTGATTAGTTTTGAAACCCTATAGGGTAACAAAATGGGGGGAAGTAAGTACATTTTGCATGAAACCACATGGAATGATTCCATGAACAATGTACCAATGTGGACTAGATTCATTTCCATTCCGTTTCCGGAGTTTCAACCAAACAAGGGGTTAGTGTCTTCTTATCCTCTTAAGTTATTATATCTAAATAAATAAAAGATAATTAAAATAATAATTGGTTAAGTTTCATGTCATGGCTAGACATGCCGCTTGCCGGGTCGTCTTAGCCGGGCCCACGGATGGCATCGCCATTCGGGGGCCTATCATTCCCCATATACTTCTTAACGAAATGCTAGTCATCCACGAGAGGGATGAGTCCAGAAAACTACAATTTTTGAAATATTTGGCATTGAGAACTCTATTGATCAAAGAATGAGGGCTTTGCATGCTTCTCCAACCTTGCTTAGCTAATAAAGTATCATTAAAATTTTCCATATGACAAAAACCTAAGCCTCCCAATTTTTTAGCTAAGCATATATCCTTCCATTTGTGCTAATGAATTCTCTTTTTATCATCATTAGTACCCAACCAGAAGTTGGCCATAAGGCTGTGAATTTTATCAATAATAGCAAAAGAAAAACGATAGATGCTCCTAAGATAGATTGGAATTGATGCGTCCTTGGAGGTGCTCAAGGATAACTGCGGATCTAGATCAAGCAAAAGCTCCAACTACTCCTTGGTTGTTGTGCATCGTTGTAACTTTGGATCGAAATTGGGCAAAAGCAATGAAGATGGATGGGGAAACGAGGTTGATTCGATCTAGAGAGATTTAATAAGCCTTTTTATGTGGATTGAGGATTGATTCTTAAGAATAATCCTCAAATGTGGGTTTCTTGGGTCAAAGATTAGATCCAACGAAGAACTTTGAGAGGATAGAAGAGAGAATTGATGCCCAAGCTAAGTAGGAGGAAATTATTCTCAATACTTAGTAAAATTGAACATGAAAAACAAGTGAAGAAACACATCCTTATACAGAGGGTGTTGCCTACCTATGGGTCAACGGGCCAAACAAGTCCATAACGAAAAGCCCCAAAAGGAAAAACCTAAGAGATAAGATTAAAAGGGGATATTCTATAATGAATATCCCTTTTTATTACAATAAAAGGAAAACATGGAAAATATAGTCCAAAATAAGCTAGCTTCATGTCATGGTGTCGGAAAGACGAGACATGCCGCTAACGGGCCCAAGAGGCGTGGACGGAACCGGTAGTCTATGCCATGGTGGTGTGGAGATACGGCATGCCACTAACGGGTCCAAGTGATGTAATGGTGCGGGCGATGATAGAGTCGGTAGCTCGGGAGATGGCCTTGGCTCGGGAGCGGGTGAACGGTCCATTTGAGCGAACCCTCAAAGCCTCACCCTCATCATCTATGGTCAACATAGTCAAGGGCATAATCAAGGTCGCATCAGGAATGCTCTAGACAGAATTTAATCATGACTTCTTTTCCTTCTTGTGAGAGTAACTTGCATCTCCTGCCTTAAGTTTTTCTTCTAATGTGATCGATAATGTTGTTGAATAAAGCCTTTTTTGATATTCACAACATGGAGGGAAACCCTAGGTAATTAGAGTATCCAGGAAACAACTTGACATTAAGAATGGTTTCTAACCTAATTTGTTTTTGGGAAGTAATATTGCGGCTAAAAGAAACATCAAGTTTCTCAAAATTGATTAATTGCTCTGAAACTTTTTCAATTAGCAACAATATTCTTGACAATACAACAATTTGTATTAGTGACTTGAGTAAAAAGATGGTTGTCGTCTACAAAGAGGAGATGCGAGATCACAATAGAATTATGACAGAGTTTAATCCCTACAAAATTTGATTAGAGATAGAATTTTTGATAAGGTATGAGAAGACATCATTGTAGATAGTAAAAAGGAAAGGAGAAATAGGATCACCTTGCATATTACCAAGAGAGGGCCTTGTAACACCTGAATTCTGAGAACCGGAATGCTACTGGTTAGGACCTCACAATGGGTCCTGACCTTAGCTGAACAACAATTTAACAAGAATCTTACAACAAGACACAAAATAAGAAACCGATAAAACTAAAAAGGTATATTATTAATGCATGACTCAAATAGAAGAAAAACATCAGCCATCAAAAAAAGACAATTATCCAACTAACGAAAAGGAGGAAAACCTCAACAAAATCCAATGAAACTCAAATTACATTATATGGAAACCCCGGCTCACCACACTCTCCGACTCTTTCAACAACTACTAACCTGCAAGGTCTACAACATCGGTTTTCACCTTTAGCTAACAATCACTATATAAGAATATCTACATAGCACACACACACATAATAGCACACATCATAAATCACACACAATCCAATTCTTATTTGTTCATTAAATAAATCACTTTTATTAATTCAACTTCATTTGTGGCACGAGGATCCCATCGACCCTCGTCTCTGTCCCCGTAGGCCAACCAAAATGGTTCCAATGCATATCTACCGTATACCGTATGGACTGGTCGCAGAGAACCTCCCAGCATCTTATAATGATGGGCAGCGATGCCACGACCACGACCAGTTATGATACACTTGTGTCTAATTAAATTATATCGTCGTTCTAACCAATTTTCATTAAAACGATAAACGCACAGAACATACACTCGTATAACATCATTAGCTAAGCAAGTCCATAAGACTTACCTCAATCTAAAAACGGTAAACCAATTTATGAAAGATTTCCAAAGTAACCGGATCCACCTGGACGCCTAAAGTATCCAAAATATTCATAATCAATACCCAGCTTATCAAGAGAAGATCTTGCACTCAAACCAATATAATTTAATTGCGTGATATTCCCTATTATGTTATTATTCGGATATCATCTACTCTATGTTACACTTCAATATACAAGTGCTTATTTTTACCCATTTCTATATAACAAATCGCTATGCAAAGGCTTGATTATATATATATATATATATATATAAACTTACTACCTTTTGTACCTGATTCTTTACTCTATTAAGACGTAAATTCAATTCTTTAAAATTTCGATATTACTTAACAACATCAAATCATCGTGATAGAAATAATAGTGTCAAAACCCACTTTCCCACGTTAAAGTTCTACTATCACTAAACCAACAATGTACACCAAGTCTTCACCCACTAGATGTTAATTAGGCCACTGCACTCACGACATTTTTCATTTGAACTTCTACTGACACAAATCTATAACCTCTATTAATTAACACTAACTAAAATTAAACCCGAATAAATTGATCACAACTCCAACCCAATTTAATATATCACACTGACTTATACGTTAATTACCCACCATATCCAAACACCTATTCTCCACCGCCAAACTTATCACTAACTTAGGCCGATGACATTTCCAAGCTTAAAAACCGATCGGTAAAAGACGTTAGGTAGGATAGAAGGACAAAAGCCTCACCTACTCGTGCCGCTACAGCCCAGAAGGCTAGGCTCGTCACACCTCTCGGTGATTCGATGATTCACTGGATCCCAATGCTCTCCAACCTTGGTCGGCATGGATGCGTGCAGCGAAGAAGCCAACGTCAGGGAGAAGAAGGAAGAAGTTGTTGCTGTATCAGAGGAGTAAGCAGACTCGACCCTCTGCACTCCCGTGGTTCTATCTTGGTCCGTTCTGCAAGGTCGTGGCTCGACTGGGATTCAAAGAAGGGATACGAGAGCGAGCGTTTTCCATAACCAGGAGAAGAGCAGTGAGGGAGAGGGGAAAGGAGATGGCTCACCGTTCTCGATCGACGAAGGGAAGAAGATGGTGCAGTCTCGGCACCGTCAGTTGCTCCTAGTGGCTCGATGACCCGCTTGGCTAGGACACGCCGCTCGACCGGGTTGCAAGAGGGAGGAGAAGAAGTTGTAGCGTGGAAGGTTGAAGAGAGATGCGACAAGGCAGTGGGCGTCGGCTATGGAGGGAGAAGATCAAACAGTCGGTTGCGTGGTGAAGAGAAGATCGTGACAACGACGAGTTCCAGGCTGGGCGAGATATCCGAGTGTAGTGGTTATGATTTGTGAGGATTTGTTGATCATACAGAGGGGACAAGGAGAGAGTTGGGTAACTGTGCTGAAGGCCAAGGAGAAAAATAAGCGTGCTTTGCTCCTTAGCCCAACACGAGGGAAAGAAAGATCCGGCCGGCCCACCTGGGTGCTATCAGGCCCAAGAAGAAAGAGTGAAAGCGGGAGATGGGTTGTCCGCTTCTCATAATTTGCGGTTTTATTCGATTAAAAATCCGGTACCGCTTCCGATATCGGAATAAAAATTTTCCGGTTATCACAGGCCTAACATGACCTATCACTTTACCATTAATTTTATAAGAATAAGAAACAATGTTAATACGGTTTATGATGAGTTTCATCCAGTTATGAGGAAAACCAAGCTGTTTGAGAATAGCTTCTACGAAAAACTAGTATATCCTGTCAAAAGCCATGGAAATATCTAGTTTAAGAGCCAAATAAACTAATTAGCAAACGGGATTAGACCCATGCCGTCCCATCCCGATCCCAGCCGGGATAGGACCCGGTAGAATTCAACCTAAAATACACAAGGCCCATCCCGATCCCGTCCCATTTAAAATAGCCGGGACGGGTGATGTGATCCGGGGAACCGATGCAAATGACTTCACTATAATGTAATGTTCCTATCTTCTTATTCCGAAGTCCGTTTGAGGCGATTCAAGATTTTTTAGAACGACAAGTTCAATCCTTACGACTAATATTTTATGTGTTTCATCTAATGAAAACTTAAACATGCTCAAAATAGAAGTTGTTCAACACTTATTACCCCGAATCCTCTTCAGTTTACCCTTTAGTATTTTTGGTATAACGAATGATACGTTTATTCAATGAAAGTCCATAAATCTTGTTGGAAAGCTGGTTTAAAGAGCTACAATATTGATGAAGATTAGAAGATCAGATTCGTTCAAGATATGGGTCATAATTGCAGTTCTTTCAGCGGTCAAACTTATGTCCACAATGTGAAGAGTCCAAAACCAATGCTTCATTATCTGGATCTTCAAGGCCTATACTTTTAATATGACTTTTGACCTTGTTTTTTTTTATCTTTTAGCTAACCTTATTTCCTCTATTTAAAGGTTTGCATGTTTCATAGAAAAAAGTGAGAGTTGATATTTTTGGAAAAAAAGTGTTTGGTTCCTTGGTTTTGTAAAGCCCAGAATTTTATTAATTTAATTCCGGACTTGGAGCACCTTGTAGTTATCCCGTAATCCCGAGATGCCGAGAGTCGGGATTTATTCCTAACAAAAATCCCGAGCCGACTCGTCGTTTTTCCTCTTTTTCCGACCCTTCGTTCTGGGTTAAAAATGCCAAGGGGTCATTTCCGACCCCTCGGTCCGTGGTGAGGGACAAGAGGTCAGCTGACCCCTTGATCCCCACACCCCTTTTCAACCTTGTGTCCCATCCATCTCTCTCCTCTCCCTCCTTTCACGTCATTCTTCTTCCACTCTCCTTCTCTTCTCTTCTCTTTGCTCTTTCTCCATTGTGTTGAATCTCTTGCAACTCTTGGATTGTGGAAAACTTGGAGAGTTTCCAGATCTGTTGTGGTAAGCTCCTTCCTCTCCCTCCCCTCTCTTCTTGCTGTTTTCTCCCTTCTTCTTCCTTCCTCCTTCATCCATGGCTATGGAGGAAGATCTTGAGAAGTTTTGCTCAACCCTTGTGCATGTCTAGGTTCTTAGCTCGTTTAGGTCAAGGAGAGGTGCCTAAGACCCGTGGTGGGTGTTTGGAGAAGATCCAGCAAGAGAAGAAGGACTTTGGAGCAAAGGATCCAAAGTCGAAGACGACGTTCTGCGCAGAACCCGCGGGGCGGCTCAGCACAGCCACGGGAGTGGACGGGCACGGGAGCGGCAGCGGACGGCCGCGGTGCGGCGTGACACGGGCGCGGGTGCGGCTCGGTACAGGCGCGAGCGCGGCTCGGCAACACCGCGGGGGCGGCTCCTGGTAGGCGACGCGGTCCACCGTGGATGCGGCTCCTAGCTCCGCGGGGGCGGCTCCTGTGTCCGCAGGAGGCGCCAACTTGACTCCGCGGCTGCGGTTTCGGAAACAGTAGGTCCCTCCTCTCCTTCACTCCTCGTTCATTCCTCAGATTTGTTGTTGAATCATGTTAGTAGCATGCTTAGGATGGCCTAGAGTAGCTTGAGAATGCCACTTAGTGGTTGTGAACCTAGGAGCCCTTAAGGCTCGATATAGTTGATGGATATGAGCATGTGAGTATGTTGGATCTTCTAGGCTAGCTTGTGCCTCTTTGGTTGAGGATTAATATCTTATGGAATTATGATTTGTTGTGGGCTGTTTCATGTGTGGAGAGTGTGTGGTGAGTACTTGGGACCTAGGATGCATTCCTAGTTTGAGGGTTAGGTGATCTTGCATAGATCATTAAAAGTGAAGTCTAAGACTTCTTGAGATTGAGTATGTATTGATATGCATATCTCTTGTGAGTAGGTTGTGGGCTTTCTCCTTAAGGGAAGCAAGAGTGTGGTGACTTGGGTTTGGTGATGAGGTAAGTCTCCGGACTTACGTAGCTCGTATTTTCTGTATTAGCATTGATGTGTGTTTGGTGGTGTGTGTTTATGTTCTTGTATAACATTGAAACCGGTAATTAGGACCACCGACCTTATATATATATATATGTTGGCCCAAGTGTATGATAACGGGCGGTGACATCAGCTGCCTAGCCCGGGGGAGGTCTAGGAGGTTCTCGGCGACGAGTCCGGCGGGTATACGGTCGGGTGCATCCGTACCATTCCTTGCCGGTAAGGGACCGAGGCGAGACCACGGTGGTCTCGTGTCACAACAAAAGTTGAATTAGAACGGGATACGACTTAATAATAAAAAGATAATAAACCGGACTTGTGTGATTTATGTTTTGTGTTATGTATGTGTTTGTGCCTTCACCGCTTTTCTAATGCCTAGAATATGAGCTAACGGTTTAAAACCGTTTGTGTAGATGTCTTGCAGGTTAGGGATGCCGCCGAGTGAGGTGAAGGAGTGGATAGCCGGGGTCTCCGTACATTATAGGACGGGGACATTTTTTAGTCATGTTTCATTTTGTTGTTCATGGATGTTGTCGTACGTTTAGACTTCGTTTCAGGTTATGTTGTTTTGAGGACTCGGCTGAGTTTCCACGTTGTATTTTTACCTTTTAGTGTCTTGCATACATTATAAACGTTTTCGAGTTTTGCCTTTATTTGTGCCTTGTTGGAAGGTCCGGTGAAATTGTTGTCAGGCTAAGGGTCGGGACCCATTGTGAGGTCTCGCCCGTAGCACCCCGAGTCCCGCGGATTTGGGGCGTTACAAAAGTGCTATCAGAGCCCTAGGTTGACAACAATGGCACTCGCAATCTTTTTAAAGGCCGAATGAGGTATAAAACAGAACCCACACGGGTTCTGACTTTTCGTTTTCAAAATCATATGCATGAATCGGGTTTGGGTTAGAATGTACGGGACCACCACTCCTTCCGCAAACCTCGGCGACATAGATCTTTGGATTAGAAATAGGTATATATAGTTAAATATATATGATCTTAGGATCATGTTACCTTTATGCTTTTAGAAGTTTATTATACCGGATTTATAAGTAGTACCTACGCATTTATACTTAAGTAAACGTCATACGAAATCAGATGGCACGTACGAGAGCTACCGCTTACGTGGGACCCGCCAGGGGTAGACCACCACTTCCCCCTACCGCCCCAAGAGGGCGGGGACGAGTACGAAGACCTCTAGGTACGAGAGGTAAAGGTCGGGGACGCATCCCCATTGCAGACCCACCAGTTGTGGGTGCACCAGTAGCAGAGGCCCCAGTAGAGGAGGTCGCAGAGAGCGTCATTCCCGAGGCTAGGGATAGGTTCGTGGGGAGGTCCGGGGCGCAGGGATCTCCATCTGTCAGGACTGAGGGAGCGTCGGTAGAAGCTACGGTGTTTGAGGATTATGTACGACGGGTTGAGGAGGCGTTTAGGACTGGAGCACCACCTCCCGCACCACCGGTGCCGGCACCTGCACCTGCTAGATCGGCCGAGGTCACACAGAGGGTGACCCAGATTCGGGCTGCACCAGAGATAGTTGCACCGGAAGTGGTTGCACCCGAGCTAGTTGTGGAGGTTACTAGGGCGAGAGACAAGTTGAGGTCTCCGAGACCTGATTCCTGATTAAAAGCTTTCAACCAACAACATGTATCCTACTTCTACGGGAAGGTAGGGTTAGAGGTGGAGCATTGGATTGGGCACGTAGAGTCAACTTTAGAGGCGATCCGTTGCCTAGAGGAGAGGCAGGTTGAGATAGACAGACCCTGTTCCGAGAGCAGGCCCAGTATTGGTCGAGGACAGTTAGAGGCGGTGTGACCAGGATGGATCAGCTACTGCGTGAGAGCCCTAGTCTTTGAGACCGAGATTGGACCTTAGCCGAGATTGGCTTTGGTTGGGATTGGTCTTTCCGCACCCGCGGGCACGACTGCCGCCCTTGCAGGTTTCTGCCCCTGCGGCACAGGGAACCGCCCCTGCGGTTTCCGGCGGCTGCAACCGGTATTGTTGACTCCTTTGACTCGTGTTTTACCTTTGCCTTACTTCTTTCTTTCCCTTGGCTGATCAAGGGTTACTTCTTCATTTCCAATCCAGCTTTCACGTCCTCCTTGCTTCTCCTTCACCTTCCTTTGATCTTGTGTCTTGTTCTCCTTGGAGTTTGGCTTGGAAGTTGTACTTTGTGGTTGCTGTTGATGCTTTTGAGTGGTATGCTGAGCTTGAGAGCTAGTGGAGGTGTTGTCTTGGAGCAGTTTCGTGCCTAGGCCACAGCTGTGGTATGTCCTCCTTGCTTCTTCTTTCTTTCTTCTTCCTTGTTCTTCTTTCCTTAGCTTAGTATTAGATGTTTGGACATAGGATGATGTTGGAATGTGTATGTTATTGCATGTGTGTGACTTTGGATGAGAGAAGACGTGAATTGATCACGTGAAGAGTGAAGGAAGACTCGCGGGGCTACGTTCTGCACCGTCGCCGCCCCCGCGCCTGGAAGCCGCCGCTCTTGCGGAAGCTGTGCCGCAGCGCCCGCGCCAGTGCCTGCGCCATGCCTGCGTTTGCCTGCAGCCTTGTCACCGCGCCCGCGGCTGAGTTCCGCCGCACCTGCGGGTTGCTTGCTCCGCCCCTGCGTCCTTTGTTTTCCGCAGGTGCGTCTTGTCCCGGATCTACCTAGAGCTAGGTAGATCCTTTCCTTTCCTAGTATGAGCGGTAGTAGCATGCTAGGTAGCAGATGTTGAGGAGTATGATATAGATATGCCAGTTACGGCTTTGAGGTTTACGAGTTGGATTTGATCCTTATGGATCCCTTGGGTCTAGGTGTGACCCTTTGTGTGATAGGAGTTTGATATATATGTATGCCTTGTATAGGCCGTGTTATCCTCCAGTTTGGAGTGGACTGAGTTGAGGGTTGATCCAGTGAGACGACTACGAGGTTGAGGTAAGTCCGTGGGACTTACTTAGTTGCCATTCCTTTATAGGATGTTGTGCATGAGTGGTGTTTGTTATATGTTTAGCATGCATTATGATGGTCACCGACCTATGGTATATTGCTTGCCAGTTGTAGGGCCGTGATAACTTGCCCTTTCATCCCGCCGGGAGTCTGGGAGGTTCTCTGTAGGCAGGCCAGACCTGGTAAACAGTTCGGGCACTCTCCATTCCCTTAGGGTACACGGGGAGGTGTTCCAGGCACCATTCCAGCTGGCTATTGGACCTAGAGGCGAGGATTATATTCCTCGTGTTACATATGTTTATATTGATATATATATACGAGTTGATTGCTGGACATTATAAAGATAATGAAACGGGTAAATGTGTTTTGATGCAGAGACGTATGAGGAGAGAGGGAGGGTGATTGCATCCAAGATAGGCTTAGGATGCATCCAAGCTAGGCGTAGGATGCGTTTTGATGCAGAGAGGCAGGGTGATTGCTTATGCGTCTCGACAGCTGATGACGTATGAGGAGAACTACCCGACTCATGATCTGGAGTTGGCAGCGGTAGTTCATGCTCTGAAGATCTGGAGACATTACCTGTATGGTATTACATGTCAGATCTTCACAGACCATCAGAGTCTGAAGTACATTTTCACGCAGCGGGAATTGAATAACCGCCTGCGTAGGTGGCTTGAGCTGATCAAGGACTTTGATTTAGAGATTCTGTACCATCCGGGGAAGGCGAACGTTGTCGCCGACGCCCTGAGCAGGAAGACGCCTCGAGAGCAGGCGATTGCGAGGCTGACAGTTCAGCATCAGTTGCAGAGGGATCTGATCTGGTTAGAGTTGGACATCCAGTTTTCTGATGAGGATGCCCGGCTGAGTACTTTAGAGGTTCTACCTGATCTGTTGGGTGAGATCCAACAGAAGCAGGAGACCTGCCCGACCATGATGGGGATCAGAGAGCGGATGTCTCGGGATGAGGCACCACAGTTTCTGTGGGAGGAGATGGAGTTTTGAGACGCCGTGGACGCGTCTGTGTACCTGCTGATACAGAGCGGAGGCGGAGGATATTACAGGAGGCTCACTGTAAACCTTACTCGGTACATCCAGGTACGAGTAAGATGTGTCAGGATTTGAGACGTTTATATTGGTGGGGAGGGTTGAAGCCCGATGTAGCCAGATTTGTGGCATAGTGTGCGACCTGCCAGCAGGTCAAGATCGAGCATTTCAGGCCTGGAGGTGAGCTCCATCCACTTCCTGTTCCACAGAGGAAGTGGGAGGACGTCACCGTGGACTTTGTGACTGGATTGAGTTTAAGCCGGAGTTTTGATGCCATCTGGGTTATGGTTGACAGATTGACGAAGACGGCACGTTTCATTCCTATTCGAGAGACGTGGCCGGTGAGCAGACTAGCAGAGGAGTACACTCGGCAGATAGTGAGACTCCATGGTGTACCGAGGACGATCGTCTCTGACAGAGATGGACGATTTACCTCGAGGTTCTGGTAGCAGATTCAGACTGCCCTGGGGACGAGTTTGCACTTCACGACTGCGTTCCATCCTCAGACAGATGGTCAGTCAGAGAGGACCATTCAAACCCTAGAGGATATGCTGCGAGCTTGTGTGTTGGATTGGGGGCAAGTGTGGACGGATCATCTCCCACTTGTTGAGTTCTCCTACAACAACAGCTGGCATGCATCTATTGGGATGACCCCATATGAGGCACTGTATGGACAGAGATGTCGTACCCCGTTATGCTGGGATGAGCAGAGCAGTGTCAGTGGTTTGGCACCTGTTCAGATTCAAGATGATATGGCTCAAGTAGCATTGATCAGAGAGCGTATGCTGACTGCCCAAAGCCGTCAGAAGTCTTATGCTGATAGGAGGCGTAGACCTCTAGAGTTCAGAGTTGGAGCCCATGTGTGGCTGAGAGTGTCCCCGACACGAGGTGTTAGGCGATTTGGCATTAAGGGGAAGTTGAGCCCCCGATATGTCGGACCGTTCGAGATTCTGAATCGGGTTGGAAACGCAGCTTACAGATTAGCCTTGCCTCCGAGATTAGAGGGAGTTCATCCTGTGTTTCACGTGTCTCAGAGTATATACCAGATCCAAGACACATCGTGAGTTATGAAGATTTAGTGGTTGAGGCGGACCACACTTTTGTTGAGCATCCGATTGCAGTCCTAGAACGAGGTATGAGACGCCTGCGTTCGAAGGACATTCCTATGTTGAGGATACAGTGGTTGAGACGAGGACCCGATGAGGCTACATGGGAGACTGAGGATAGTATCCAGAGGAACTATCCAGAGTTCTATGCCGAGATAGGTGCACTAGTAGGAACAACGAGTAGATCTTAGTACTAGCTTGGTGAGTCTTATGTGCTTACATGCTTATATGCTATGATATGTTATTTCATGCTAGCTTTGTTGTGATTATGATCTTATTAGATCTTGTTGTGTTAGTATGATTTTTTGTTTATAGCTGGAGATGGTTCTTTCCTCCATGCTATTGTGATATGTTATGGTTTGGCTATAGATGGTTTACCTCTAGGCCCTGGATAGTATAGTTTTCTGCTGGAGTGGATGAGTTCCTCCACGCATATGTTTGAGGTTATAGAGTGAGTTGTACCTCGGCTTGTGAGTCCGAGTGGTTTGAGGATTTTTACAAGTTTCGGGACGAAACTTGTCTTTAGGGGGGTGAGATGTGAGAGCCCTAGTCTTTCGGACCGAGATTGGACCTTAGCCGTGATTGGCTTTGGCTGGGATTGGTCTTTCCGCACCCGCGGGCACGACTGCCGCCCCTGTGGCACAGGGAACCGCCCCTGCAGTTTCTGGCGGCTGCAGCCGGTTTTGTTGACTCCTTTGACTCGTGCTTTACTTTTTCCTTACTTCTTTCTTTCCCTTGGCTGATCAAGGGTTACTTCTTCATTTCCAATCCAGGTTTCACGTCCTTCTTGCTTCTCCTTCACCTTCCTTTGATCTTGTTCTTGTTCTCCTTGGAATTTGGCTTGGAAGTTGTACTTTGTGGTTGATGTTGATGCTTGTGAGTGGTATGCTGAGCTTGAGAGCTAGTGGAGGTGTTGTCTTGGGGCAGTTTCGTGCCTAGGCCACAGTTGTGGTATGTCCTCCTTGCTTCTTCTTTCTTTCTTCTTCCATGTTCTTCTTTCCTTAGCTTAGGATTAGATGTTTGGACATAGGATGATGTTGGAATGTGTATGTTATTGCATGTGTGTGACTTTGGATGAGAGAAGACGTGAATTGATAACGTGAAGAGTGAAGGAAGACTCGCGGGGCTACGTTCTGCACTGTCGCCGCCCCCGCGCCTGGAAGCCGCCGCCCCTACGGAAGCTGTGCCGCAGCGCCCACGCCAGCGCCTGCGCCGTGCCTGTGTTTGCCTGCAGCCTTGTCACCGCGCCCGCGGCTGAGTTCCGCCGCGCCTGCGGGTTTCTTGCTCCGCCCCTACGTCCCTTGTTTTACGCAGGTGTGTCTTGTCCCGGATCTACCTAGAGCGGTAGTAGCATGATAGGTAGCAGATGTTGAGGAGTATGATATAGATATGCTGGTTACAGCTTTGAGGTTTACGAGTTCGATTTGATCCTTATGGATCCCTTGGGTCTAGGTGTGACCCTTTATGTGATAGGAGTTTGATATATATGTATGCCTTGTATAGGCCGTGTTATCCTCCAGTTTGGAGTGGACTGAGTTGAGGGTTGATCCAGTGAGACGACTACGAGGTTGAGGTAAGTCCGTGGGACTTACTTACTTGCCATTCCTTTATAGGATGTTGTGCATGAGTGGTGTCTGTTATATGTTTTATAGCATGCATTATGATGGTCACCGACCTATTGTATATTGCTTGCCCATTGTAGGGCCGTGATAACTTTCCCTTTCATCCCGCCGGGAGTCTGGGAGGTTCTCTGTAGGCAAGCCAGACCTGGTAAACGGTTCGGGCACTCTCCATTCCCTTAGGGTACACGGGGAGGTGTTCCAGGCACCATTCCAGCTGGCTATTGGACCCAGAGGCGAGGATTATATTCCTCGTGTCACATATGTTTATATTGATATATATACGAGTTGATTGCTGGACTTTATAAAGATAATGAACCGGGTAAATGTGTGATATCATGTTGACGTGTTCGGTAGTATTTGATGTGTGTTTGTGCTCTGCATCTCTTATATATGTGTGTGTTTAGCTAACGGTTTGATACCGTGTTGTAGATCCTTTGCAGGTTAGTAGAACTGTAGAGTGATCCAAGGTGGGCGATCCGTTGAGGGCTGCGTACATTGGGGCGTTATCGGGGATATGGGTTCTTTTTGTTGTACAATGTTGTTTTGTTTGTACTCAGCGGTACATTGTATTACCTTTTGGATATATATATATATATATATATATATATATATATATATATATATATATATATATATATATATATATATATCAGTTTCATGTTTTGTTTTAATCTATCGGTGCCTTGTTGTAAGATTAGTGAAATTGTTGTCAGGTTAGGGTCAAGATCCATTGTGAGATCCTAGCCCAGTAGCACTCCGAGTCCTACGAATTTGGGGTGTTACATACTGAGTCT
>CM008284.1:30974509-31071417 GCA_002319775.1 Fagopyrum tataricum
GTTGTAGGGGTGCTACCGCTACAATCATCTTAGGGGAGACCTTTTCTTGCTACTCTGGATGTTTAGTTGATTGTAGGGCTACCCTTACATTTAGAATTGATGAGGAAGTTGTACAATTTAAACTCCCTCCTTTGATTAAGGGAACCTTGTTTGAAGAGATATGTACAACATCCTAGAGGATGATGAAGATGATTGTGAGATTATAAATTCAATTCTATGTTCTGACCCTCTTGAGAAGGTTTTGACCATGAGCATCATGACAGCAGAGCCAAAAGATGAACTGTTTGAAGAAGTCCGATCTTTGAGTCTTCTCCCCATCAACGAGAAATCAAGATTCGAAGAACTGACAGAAGCAGATGGCATCTCGGCCGAGATCCAAGATCTCGGCGAGATTTGGCAACAGAAAGTTTGGAAGAAAAATCTCGGAGAGGCCGAGACCGAAAAATCTCGGCCGAGATGACCCGAGATCGTCCGAATCAGACCATCTCGGCCGAGATCTCGGCCGAGATTCAACGCTCGGGATTCGTCTCATCTCCACCGAGCCGAGATTTCTGAAGAAGAACTGGAGCCTCCTAAGGTCGAAATGAAGCCTCTTCCGACACACCTAAGGTACGCCTTTCTTGGTTCTAACTCATCTTATCCCGTCATTGTTAGTACTAGCTTGAATGAACTTGAACTTGAGAAGTTATTGAAAGAGCTTAGGATGCATAGAAAAGCTTTAGGCTACACTATAGATGACCTCATAGGGATTAATCCTTCTATGTGCGTACATAGGATCATGTTAGATGATGGACATAGGCCTTCTAGAGAACCTCAAAGGAGATTGAATCCTAACATGAAAGAGGTAGTTAAGAAGGAGATCCTTAAGTTGCTTGATGCGGGAATTATATTCCCTATCTCGGATAGTAAGTGGGTTAGCCCGTACATGTTGTACCTAAGAAAGGTGGGATGATTGTTATAACCAATGAAAAGAATGAGTTGATCCCGACTAGGACTGTGACAGGATGGAGGATGTGCATTGATTATAGGAAGTTGAATCATGCTACTAGGAAAGATCACTTTCCTTTACCCTTCATTGACCAAATGTTAGAAAGGCTAGCCCAACCCTCTTACTTTTGCTACCTAGATGGGTATAGTGGTTTTTTTCAGATCCCCATCCATCCGGATGACCAAGAGAAAACCACTTGTACTTGTCCTTGGGGTACCTTTGCTTATATGAGAATGCCTTTTGGTTTATGTAATGCTCCTGCTACTTTTCAAAGATGCATGATGTCTATTTTTTCTGAATATATTAAAAACATCATGGAAGTCTTTATGGATGACTTTTCTAGTTTATGGATCCTCTTTTGATGAATGTTTGGCTAACTTGTGTTTAGTCTTACAAAGATGTGAGGATTGTAATCTTGTTCTCAATTGGGAGAAATGCCATTTCATGGTTAGGGAAGGTATTGTGTTAGGTCACTTGATATCTAACCGTGGAATTGAGGTTGATAAGGCCAAAGATTGAGACTATTGAGAAGCTACCTCCACCATCATCAGTCAAAGGTGTAAGGAGTTTTCTAGGACATGCCGGTTTTTTATCGGAGATTTATAAAGGATTTCTCTAAACTTGCTAAATCTTTGACTAAACTACTAATCAAGGATGTTCAGTTTGTTTTCTTGAAGGAATGCCTTGATGCTTTTTATAGGTTGAAGGAAGCTCTCATCACCGCTCCAATCATGCAACCCCCCCGATTGGGCTCTTCCATTCGAGGTGATGTGTGATGCAAGCAACTTCGCAGTGGGAGCGGTGCTAGGACAGAAGAAGGAAGGACTTACTCATGCTATTTACTATGCTAGCAAGACGCTTGATGAAGCCCAACTGAATTATGCAACTACTGAAAAGGAACTCCTAGCCGTCGTCTACGCATTTGAGAATTTCCGTTCCTATCTTGTAGGAGCTAAGGTGATTGTGTACACAGACCATGATGCGATTCGGTACCTTCTCACCAAGAAGGATGCAAAGCCACGTCTTATCCGATGGATCCTTCTCCTTCAAGAATTTTATTTAGAGATTAGAGATAAGAAGGGGTCTGAAAACTCTGTAGCTGATCATCTTAGCAGGTTACCTCCAGAACTTATGGAGGGGGATGACATCCCTATTGACAATGCATTTTCAAATGAGCATCTCCATATGATGGAGAAATATATCCTCCAAATTTGAGGTGAAAAGGAACCTTGGTTTGTTGACATTGTTAATTATTTAGTTTGTGGTGAAATTCCTCCAGGGTTATCTCCTTCTCAATGGAAGAAATTCTACAAGGATGTGAGACATTACTATTGAAATGAACCACTACTATTCAAGAGAGGACCCGAGGAATCCTTAGGAGATGCGTCCCAGATGACGAGATTGAGAGTGTCATCAGACATTGTCATTCATTGCCCTGTGGAGGACATGCTAGCGCCCACAAGACTAGTGCCAAGGTATTACAATCTGGATTCTTTTGGCCTAATCTTTTTAGAGATGTGCAGGTATTCGTCACTGCTTGTGATTCATGCCAAAGGACGGGCAACATATCTAGGAGGAATGAGATTCCCTTGAACAACATCCAAGAAGTTGAGATTTTTGATGTATGGGGTGTTGACTTCATAGGACCTTTGCCATCCTCATGCGGGAACCTTTACATTCTTTTAAGCGGTTGACTATGTATCCAGATGGGTTGAAGCTATAACTTCACCCACAAATGACGCTAAAGTTGTAATTAAAATTTTCAACCGAACTATCTTCCCTAGATTTGGCACACCACGTGTCATTATTAGTGATGGAGGAAAACATTTCACAGCCAGGAACTTTGAGGCACTTTTGTCCAAGTATGGGGTAACTCACAAGGTTGCAACCCCATATCATCCCCAGACTAGTGGCCAAGTGGAAATCTCGAATAGAGAAATCAAGGGGATCCTAGAGAAAACAGTGTCTCGCTCAAGAAAAAATTGGGCAATGAAGCTTGATGATGCACTCTGGGCATATAGGACAACATACCCATAAGTACTACTCCTTATCAACTTGTTTATGAGAAATCATGTCATTTGCCTGTAGAGTTGGAGCATAGAGCGTATTGGGCCGTGAAATGGCTAGATTTTGATATAAAAGAAGCCGGAGAAAAGAGGTTGCTGGACATCAACGAGCTGGAGGTGATCCGGATGAATGCATATGAGAATGCACGGATCTACAAGGAAAGAACAAAGAAGTGGCATGACAAGCACATATTGCCAAAGAACTTCAAAGAAGGTGATCTTGTTCTTCTCTTTAATTCTAGGCTCCGACTTTTTCCAGGAAAGTTAAAGTCACGATGGACGGGACCTTATGTTGTGAAGAAGATTTTCCCCCACGGAGTTGTCGAAGTATGGGGTGAAAACTCCGGTATTTTTAAAGTGAATGGACATAGGTTGAAGAGGTACACACCGGAACTTCCGGTGGAAAAACTCTCACCTATCCATCTCACTTGACGCTTTAAAGGAGTTAGGTCCGTCTAGAGACCTTAAACCAAGCGCTTCTTGGGAGACAACCCGAGGTAAGAGTCTTTTTGTTTTTGCTTTTTGCTTTTGCGTTTTTGCGCGTTCTTGTTGTGTCTTTGCAGGACCTAGGTGCATTGGTAAAAAAAAGATACGGGAAGCAGCACTCGGAACGAGTTTAAGGCGAGGAAATTGCTATGAAAGACGAGAAACGAAGTAAGTCGAGGAAGAAACACGCCGGATGCCTTCTTCAACTTTACATTGTGAGTATTGTTTTTACTTCATTATTATTATTCATATTGGGGACAATGTGAGTTTTAAGTATGGGGTAGGATGTTTGCAATACCTTTTAACATGTTTCTTTTATTTGTATTGCATTTTATTTATTTGTCACACGTTTCTTTTAGATGTGCTGCATTTTATATGAAAATCAAAAATCAAAAAAATCAAAAAAAAATTTTTTTAAAAAAATTGTGCTTCTAGGATTAATGTGACCTTAATGAGGATATTGTGTATGTTTATTTGACTATCGATGTTTATTTTGAGCTTTAATTGAATAAATGGTAATTATGGGATTTGAATGCCTTGTTTGTAGTCTATATGATTTATTTGGATTACCTTGTTTAATTGGATTGATCTTGAAAGGTTGAATCTATATGAAAAGTTCTTTTACATTGCACATGAATGATTTAGACAATTCGAATTCTTCTTCTTATCTATCTTTACCATTTTCAGCACCTCAAACATTGAATTTATTTGACCCTTATGACCCATCCGAGAATTAGGAAAGTGAAGTTTGAAGGTGTGTGCTTAATTGTGAAAAGTGAATTATGTGCAATATGTGAAGAAGTTGATTGATTGTTGAGATGTGAATTGAAGGCAAAAGCTTTTTATGGGTTTTGTTGGCTATGAAGATGAGTAATTCGGCACCATTCACATAATCGGGTGTTTGTGTCTTGCCAAAGTCGGATTAGTTTTAAAAACATTCCCTAGAGTTGATTTGATATGTGCACTTTGGTGTGAGGTACGTGAAGGAAACTGAACTCCAAGGTTTCGGCTATTGTGCACCTATGCCTTTCACTCAAAAGAAAAAGAAAAAAAATATGCATGAAGAGAAATGATGTATGTTGAGAAAGAAGAAAGAAAAGAAAAATGTTGTGTTGTCTTCTTTCCCGGATTTCCACCACATTACCTATATACACATCCTACCTTGATCACATTTCTTGGCCTTTTCTTTTGTTAAGTCCTATTGATCTTTGCATACATGTAATTGACTTCATGGCCTAAACTTGGATTTTTCATGAATTTTAGACATTGGTAGTTTAAATGATGATTTTGGATTCCTTACAAGGTGTGACTATCCTATATTTTGCCTATCTTACTTGAACTCAATCGAAATATGTCTTTAGCCTTGTGACTACACTCTGAAAGTGATCATGAATAGAAGCACTACCAAAAAGAGTTTTTGTTTTTGTTTAGCATAGATGATTCATGCTATCTTGCCTTGAATTTATTATTTGCTTGGGGACAAGCAAAGACAAGTATGGGGTATTTTGATAACATGAATTATCGACCTAGTTTAGTAGAGCATATAGTTAGTTTTCCCTTTTCCGCATGCATGTTTTAGCCTTAGTTTGTGTTCTTTATTCTTGTTTAGTGCAACTTTGTGAGTATAGATGTCTAAACACACTTTTGGTGTCTTTGTAGGTACTTTGGCGTGTTTTGGAGCTAAAACGATGCATTTGAGGATCAAGCCTCGGGATGGACGCTTTGGAGCGATCACGTAGGTACGGGAAAGGAGGAAAAGACGAGCCAAGACGAAACGCACGAGATTATAGCAATCTCGGTCGAGATCCACATGATCTCGGCCGAGATCCCAGCTATCTCGGCCTAGATCCGAGCCATCCCGGCCGAGACTCCCTATCTCGGTTGGGTTGAAAAGTTTCTATCGATGGATCTCGGTCCCAATCTCAGCCGAGATTTGTGCCATGTCGGGCGCGATTTTTCACACTTGACCGAGATGATCCGACCGAGATTTCCTCAACGCTGGATCACGAAGCCAATCTCGGCCCCGACGTTCAAAAATCTTGGTCACCGACCGAGATTTCTGACCGAGATTTCTGTTCGCCGATTTAATTCGCTCTTTTTGGATCTGTTTTGGCCCGGCCCGTTCTGTGGAAGATTGTAGTGTATAAAAGGGAAGCTCTAAATGATTTACAGGGTTCATTCTATTTTTCGAGCTCATATCGAGAGAGCCGTTTTCTCTTCTTCTTCTCCCTAGCCCTACACCATTGTCACCATTGTTGAACTACATTGAGTTTTGACGAAAGATTCAGGATACGCTTCGCGATAATGGGAATTTGTCGTTTGGCTGATTTCCTATTAATAAAGCTGAGTAATTTCTTCATTCTCTCTTTTAGTTCTTATTTTATGCATTCTTCCATTGAATTGATTATTGCTTTTGATATGTTGATTGTTGGCTAGAACCATTGTGGTTTCAAGGTGAATAGGGATTTGTTTATACCTGGACTATGATGGAATAGTGTTTTATGCTTGGTTTGAATAGCTTTGAAATCCTAGTGGTTGGCTTGTTCTTGAACCTAGTTAGAATCCTTCAAACTAGTAACCTAAGTTGTAATTGAGACTTACCCGGTGATATTCCACTTAGATACATGATTGATTGACCATAGGTAATAGAGGTGAAAACCTCTATTGGGTTGAGTGTGCTTATATTCCTTCCTAAGTAGGGTAATACATGAGACTTACCCGGTAATGGTTTACCTTTCCCTTAGTTTGGAGTCTGGTTTGTTTAGAATTTCTTACCTCTCTACCTTGAGACTTACCCGGTAATAGGTGGTTGGTTTGGAACTAGATAGTCTTGAGACTTATCCGGTAATAGACTGTCAGCATAGAAACGTTTTTCCCTGAAGCTTGTTATGCAACACCCCGAATTCGTAGGACTCGAGGTGCTACTGGGCTAGGATCTCACAATGGATCATGACTCTAGCCTGACAACAAGTTCACTGAATCTTACAATAAGGCACCGATAGATTAAATACAAAACATAAAACTGATATAAAAGTATCAAAAGGTTTATACAACGTGCTACTGAGTACAATCCAAACATAAATCTGTACAACATAAATAACCCATATCCCACGATATCGCCCCAGTGTACGGAGCCCTCAGCAGATCACCCCTCTGGATCACTCTGCAACTATCCTAACCTGCAAAGGATCTACAACACGGTATAAAACCGTTAGCTAACCATACACATATATAAGAAGATGCTAGAGCACAAACACACATCAGAAATTATAACATATCAACATGCTTTCACACATTTACCCGGTATATTATCTTTAATAAGTCCAATCACTCAATCGTATAAATAGATGTATATGAATATATGTGAAACGAGGAATATAATCCTCGCCTCTAACTGCTATAGCCAGCTGGAGTAGTATCGGCACACCTCCCGTGTACCCTATGGGAGTGGTGAGGGTCCATCCCGTATACCAGATCTGGCCTGACTGCAGAGAACCTCCCAAACTCCACTACGGATGAAAGGGAAAGGTTATCACGGCCACTACAATGGGCGGTCAATATAATATAGGTCGGTAATGAACCGTATAACATGATATAAAGCATATAACAAACACCACTCATGCATACATCCAATATAAGGATGGTAGCTAAGTAAGTCCTATGGACTTACCTCAACCTCAGGAGTAAACTCAACCACGATCAACTCTCAGATACGTCCACTCCAATCCGGAGGACAACACTGCCTAATATCAAGGCATATAACATATATCAGACTCATATCCATCAAAGGGTCACACCTAGACCCAAGGGATCCATAAGGATCATATCCTAACTCATAAACCTCAAAGCCATAATCGGCATAAACGATAACGTACTCATCATCGTTCTAACCTCATACCTATATACTACTAACCCGCTCATACTAGAAAAGGAAAGGATCTACCCAACTTTAGGTAGACCAGGGACAAGACGCACCTGCGTGACACAAGAGACGCAGGGGCGGAACAGGCAACCCGCAGGCGCGGTAGGGCTCAGCCGCAGGCGCGGTGACAAAGGCCTCAGGCAATGCAAGCACGACGCAGGCACGGCGCGGGCGTTGTGGCACGGCTTCCGCAGGGGCGGTGGCTTCCAAGCGCGGGAGCAGCGACGGTGCAGAATGTGATCCCGCGGTTCTTCTTCGGCTCTTCACGTGATCAAATCACGTCTTCTCCATTCCAAAATCATACACAAACATATAAATACATAAACCAACATCAATCTATGTTCCATTCATCTAATCCTAAGCTAAGCAAAGGAATCAAGGAAGAAGAAAGATAGAAGAAGCAAGAAAACATACCACCCTTGTGGTCCTAGGCTGCAAGGAAGGATCAACCACTTCCACAACCAGCTCTCAAACTAAGCAACACAAAGCACAAAACAACCTCACCAAGGCCACACCACAAACTCACTTCCAAACTCTAAGGCAAACCAAGAACAAGATCAAGAAGAAGAAAGGGAGAAGCAAGGAGGACGTGAAAGGGCTGGATTGGGAATGAGAAGTGAAGTGAAACCCTTGCTCAACAACATAAGAAGAAAGGGAAAGAGTAAAGCACGAGCCAACCGGTCAACAAAACCGGCTGCAACCGCAGGAACCCGAAGGGGCGGTTCCCTGGGCCGCGGGAGCGGGAACCCGCTGGGGCGGCACACATGCCCGCGGGGGCGGCTAAGGTCGATCTCGGACAAAGTTATATCTCGGCTAAGACAAACTCGGTCTAAAAGACTAAGTCTCTTACATCTCACCCCCCCCTAAAAACAAGTTTCGTCCCGAAACTTGCAAAGTCCTGAAACCACTCGGACTCATAAGCCGAGGTAAAACTCTCTATAAACTCAAACATAAGCATGGAGGAAATCATCAACTCCAACAACAAAACACAATCCAAGGCATAGAGGAAAACCATCTCTAGCCAAACCGTAAGACATCACAAGGCATAGAGGAATCACATCTCTAGCCGTATCATACTCATAACAAAAAGGCATGGAAGAAAAACATCTCCAGCTACACTATGTCCATCAAAATAGCATGGAGGAATAACATCTCCAACTGAATCCGAAACGTATCACAATAGCATGGAGGAAAGAGCCATCTCCAGCTATAAACAATAATCATACTGGTGCATCTAACTCGGTGATCCTACTGGTGCATCTAAGCATATAAGCACATAACATAGCATATAAGCATATAACACTCACCAAGGTAGTACTAAGATCTACTCGGTAATATATCACATCAAGCTAGTATGAAAATAAACACATCATAGCATATAAGCATATAAGCACATAACACTCACCAAGGTAGTACTTCTACTCGGTGATCCTACTGGTGCATCTAACTCGGCATAGAACTCTGGATAGTTCCTCTGGATACTATCCTCAGTCTCCCATGTAGCCTCATCAGGTCCTCGTCTCGACCACTGTATCCTGAGCATAGGAATGTCCTTCGAACGCAGGCGTCTCATACCTCGTTCTAGGACTGCAATCGGGTGCTCAACAAAGGTGTGGTCCGGTTCAACCACCAAATCATCATAACTCACGATTTGTCTCGGATCTGGTATGTACTCCTTCAGCTGAGACACGTAAAATACAGGGTGAACACCCTCTAATCTCGGAGACAAAGCCAATCTGTATGCTGCACTCCCAACCCGATCCAGAATCTCGAACGGTTCGACATATCGGGGCTCAACTTCCCCTTAATGCCAAATCGCCTAACACCTCGTGTCGGGGACACTCTCAGCCACACATGGGCTCCAACTCTGAACTCTAGAGGTCTACGCCTCCTATCAGCATACGACTTTTGACAGCTCTGGGCAGTCAGCATCTGCTCTCGAATCAGTGCTACTCGAGCCACATCATCTTGTATCTAATCAGGTGCTAAACCACTAACACTGCTCTGCTCATCCCAGCATAATGGGGTACGACATCTCTGTCCATATAGTGCCTCATATGGGGCCATCCCAATAGATGCATGCCAGTTGTTGTTGTATGAGAACTCAATAAGTGGGAGATTATCCGTCCACACTTGTCCCCAATCCAACACACAAGCTCGCAGCATTTTTCCAAGGTCTTAATGGTCCTCTCTGACTGACCATCTGTCTGAGGATGGAACGCAGTCGTAAAGTGCAAACTCATCCCCAGGGCAGTCTGAATCTACTGCCAAAACCTCGAGATAAATCGTCCATCTCTGTCTGAGACGATCGTCCTCGGTACACCATGGAGTCTCACTATCTGCCTAGTGTACTCCTCAGCTAATCTGTTCACCGGCCACATCTCCCTAATAGGAATGAAACGTGCCGTCTTCGTCAATCTGTCCATAATAACCCAGATAGTATCAAAGCTCCTACTTGGTCTCAAGCCAGTAACAAAATCCATGGTGATGTCCTCCCACTTCCTCTGTGAAACAGGAAGTGGATGGAGCACACCTCCAAGTCTGCAATGCTCTATCTTGACCTACTGGCAGGTCGCACACTGTGCCACAAATCTGGCCACATCGGGCTTCAACCCTCCCACCAATATAAACGTCTCAAATCCTGATACATCTTACTCGTACCTGGATGTACAGAGTAAGGTGTACAGTGAGCCTCCTGTAAAATCCTCTGTCTCAGCTCTATATAAGCAAGTACACAGACACGACCGCGGCGCCTCAATACTCCTTCTGCTTCTAGAAGGAACTGTGGTGCCTCATCCCGAGACATCCTATCTCGTATCCTCATCAGTGTCGGGCAGGTCTCTTGCTTATGTTGGATCTCACCCAACAGATCAGGAAGAACCTTTAAAATACGCAGCTGGGCATCCTCATCAGGAAATTGGATGTCCAACTCTAACTAGATCAGGTCTCTTTGTAACTGAGACTGTACTGTCAATCTCGCAATCGCCTGCTCTCGAGGCGTCTTCCTACTCAGGGCATCTACGACAACGTTCACCTTCCCTGGATGATACAAAATCTCTAAATCAAAGTCCTTGATAAGCTCGATCCACCTACGCTGGCGGTTATTCAATTCCCGTTGCGTGAAAATGTACTTCAGACTCTTATGGTCTGTGAAGATCTGACATGAAGCACCATACAGGTAAGGTCTCCAGATCTTCAGTGCATAAACTACCGCTGCTAACTCCAGATCATTAGTCGGGTAGTTCTCCTCATACGTCTTCAACTGTCGAGACGCATAAGCAATAATTATGCCTCTCTGCATCAAAACGCATCCCAAGCCTAGCTTGGATGCATCACTATATACCACAAAATCCTCAGTACCATCTGGCTGTGCCAAAATAGGAGTAGAAGTCAAATGTCTCTTCAGCTCCTCAAAACTCTGCATACACTGATCAGACCACACAAATCTGGTAGTCTTCCTCAGCAAACTCATCAGTGGACGGGCAATAATAGAGAATCCCTCCATGAAGCGTCTGTAATAACCGGCTAGGCCAAGAAAGCTACGTACTTCCTTGACGTTCGTCGGTGTCGTCCAAGCTGCTACAACCTCTATCTTCGCTGGATCCACCTTGATCCCTTCAGTTGAAACCACATGACCCAGGAATGTTACCTCTGGCATCCAAAACTCGCACTTAGAGAACTTAGCATAAAGTTCTCTATCCCGTAAAACCTGCAATACAATCCTCAGATGTCCTGCATGCTCCTCTCCACTGCGAGAGTATACCAGAATGTCATCTATAAAGACCACCACAAACTGATCCAAGAAGTCAATGAAGATGTTGTTCATCAACTCCATGAAGACTGCTGGGGCATTCGTAAGCCCAAATGGCATCACTACAAACTCGTAGTGGCCATATCTGGTCAGGAATGTTGTCCTATGCACATCCAGCTCTCTCACCCTCAGCTGGTGATATCCTGAGCGCAGGTCAATCCTGGAAAACACAGTGCTCCTTGAAGCTGATCTAACAAGTCATCAATGTGCGGTAATGGATACTTGTTCTTGATGGTCACTTTGTTAAGCTCTTTGTAATCAATGCAAAGCCTCAGTGATCCGTCCTTCTTCCGTACGAAGAGGACAGGTGCTCCCCATGGGGACATACTAGGGAGAATGAAGCCCTTCTCATCCAGCTCCTCAAGTTGCTTCTTCAGCTCTAACATCTCGACAGGCGCCATCCGGTATGGGGCCTTCGAGATCGGTCTCATACCAGGCTCTAACTCAATACTGAAGTCCACACTCCTCTGAGGTGGCAAACTGGACGGCTCAGCAAAAACATCTGCAAAATCACAGACAATTGGGATATCCTCTAATGTTAGACTCTCTCCCTCCTTCATGGCATAACCCTAGAAGGCCTCACAACCCTATGCAATCAGTCTAGCTGCCCGTATCGCACTGATAACTGTGCTTGTCTTTCCAAGGTCCCAACCTCGGAAAACCTCTATCTGACCTAACTCGGTAGAGAGAGTAACAATCCTCCTACCTACATCTAAAACTACAGAATGTCTATCCATCCAATCCATACCTAGAATAACTTCTTCATGCTCTAATGGCATGACAAAGAAGTTAACTAGTAACACACGAGTCCCTACAGAAATGGGACAACTATGAATCTCACGGGTACCTCTGACCCTACCACCATCGGGTAACCCTATAATAAAGGGCATCCCCTCAACCGTATCTAGACTCAGATGCTCTACACAAGCATCAGAAATAAAAGAATGCTTAGCACTAGTATCAAATAAAACTCTAACAGGTAAACCATGAATCAAAATGGTACTTGTAGGAGTCGGTGCAGTTGGCTCCTCTGCACTCCTCAGCTCAAAAACTCGGCCCTGTGGGCCTCGGGTGTCGGTGGTGCTCCCACTACGACCTCTGCCTCTACTCGGCCCAGGAGCAGATCCCTGAGTCGTAGGGCGATCTGGGACCCTCTGTTGTCCCTGAATCTACTATTGCTGAGGTGGTCTCTGCCCACCTCCCCCTGCACTGGCAGGAGAAGAACCCTGAGGTGACGAGGCTCCATCCCGTCTACAGAAAATATGTCGGTGACCTAGTCTGCCACAGATGTAGCAAGTCACTGTCTCCCTCGTTCACTCTGACCGCATATGTCCATAAACACTACAGTTGTAACACTGTGCTCCGTTATCTGTAGCTGGTGCAGATGAGTGATGCCTTTGGCGGCTTTGGTCTTGCCCTGAACCAGCAACTCCACCAGTAACCTGCCGAGATAAAGTTCCACCCCATCTACAGAAAATATCTAGGTGACCTCGCCTTCCACAAGTAGAAGAAGTTACTAATGGCTTTGTACACGCTGGTCGTAGATGTCCAGGATCATCACAGTTAAAACACCGTCGACTTGTAGCTGCAACCAGTGTAGCTGCGGGATAACTTGGACGTCTCCGGTTTAGTTCAGAATCAAAAACTCCACCAGCACCGCTGGTCTGCCCAGTTCGTTGTCTCTTCCTAAGCCTTCTATGGTCCTCTGAAACTCGAGGAATCTCAACAACATGTGCCGGTACAATTTGCACCTGAGTAACTCCATGGGATCTCCTAGATGATCCCTCCTGTACTGGTAGATCTGGGGTAGGTCTATGTAACGTCCGGAATTTTATTAATTTATTCCGGACTTGGAGCACTTTGTAGTTATCCCGTAATCCCGAGATGCCGAGAGCCGGGATTTATTCCTAAGAAAATCCCGAGCCGACTCGTCGTTTTTCCTCTTTTTCCCGCTTTCCGACCCTTCGTTCCGGGTCGAAGTGACAAGGGGTGATTTCAGACCCCTCGTTCCGGGGTGATGTGACATGACAACTGATGTCCCCTCTCCCTTGACAGCCCTTGTCCCCTCCCTCTCTCTCCTCTCTTTCTCTTTCACGTTCATTTCCCTCTCCTTCGTCCTCTCTTTGCTCTCTTCTCTTCTTCCATTTGGATTGCAACTCTTGCATGTGTGGACTGCAGTAGAGGGATCCCAGATCAAGTGTGGTAAGCTTCTTCCTCTTCCTTCCTTCTCCTTCATTGTTGATTCACCCTTTTCTTCTTCCCTCCTTCATCCATAGTCATGGATGAAGCTTTTGAGAGGTTTTTACTCAACTCTTTGCATGACTGCGTTCTTAGCTCGATTAGGTCGTGGAGAGGAGCCTAAGATCAGTAGTGAGTGTTTGGAGAAGACCCAGCAAGGAAAGGAGGACTTTGGAGCCAAGGATTCACGATCGAAGACGACGTTCTGCACAGAACCCGCGGGGCGGATCATCACGCCCGCAGGCGCGGCCAGACATAGGGGCGGCACAGCACGGCCGCGGTAGCGGCCCAGCACAGCCGCGGGCGCGGCTCCAGGGCTCCAGGACACGGACGGCGCGGGGGCGGCTGACAGCGTCGCTGGGGGCGGCTCCTGGTTCCGCAGGGGCGGCCTCTGTTCCGCCGGGGCGCCTTCTTGACTCCGCTGTTGCGTTTCTTCGACAGTAGGTTCCTCCTCTCCCTTCCCCTTCGTTCAGTCCTTAGTATTGTTGTTTAATCATGTTAGTAACATGCCTAGGATGGATCTAGAATAGCTTGAAATACCATTTTGTGGTTGTGAACCTAGGAGCCCCTAAGGCTCGATGTAATTGTTGGATATGAGCATGTGAGCATGATGGGTCTTCTAGGCTAGCTTGTGCCTCTTTGGTTGAGGATAAATATCTTATGGAATTATGAAATGTTAGGTGTTACTTTCATGTGTGGAGAGTGTGATGAGCATGATAGACCTAGTAGGCTTTTACTCGTTCTTGGGTTTTGAGTATGATCATATGAGAGTTAGTAGGTTGTTGAGATATCTCCTCATGCGTTGAGTGAGATGTGAGTATGAGAGATTCTAGGATGCGGTCCTAGAATGAGAGTCAAATGATCTTGCGTAGATCATTTGTGTGGAAGTCCTAGACTTCTTGAGTTGAGCGGGTTTTGATGGTTATCTTGTTGTGAGCAGGTTGTGTGCTTCTTTCCAAGGGAAGCGAGAGCGTTTTGTGATTTAGCATTGGGACGAGGTAAGTCTCCGGACTTACTTAGCTCGTATTTTATGTATTAGCATTGATGTGTGTTTGGTGGTGTGTGTTTATGTTATGTTATAACAATTAAACCGGTAATTAGGACCACCGACCTTATATGTATATGTTGGCCCAAGTGTATTATAACGGGCGGTGACATCACTGCTTACGACCGAGTGAGTCTAGGGGATCTCGGCGACTGGCCCGGAGGGTGATATGGTCGGGTGCATCCGTACCATTCTTGCCGGAAGGGGGGACCGGGGCGAGACCACGGTGGTTCTCGTGTCACAAACCGAAGTTGAATTAGAACGGGTTACGACTTAATAATAAAAAGATAATAAACCAGATTGCGTGTTTTATGTTTTGTGTTATGTATGTGTTTGTGCCTTCACCGCTTTTCTAATGCCTAGAATATGAGCTAACGGTTTAAAACCGTTTGTGTAGATGACTTGCAGGTTAGAGATGCCGCCGAGTGAGGTGGAGGACTGGACATCCGGGGTCTCCGTACATTATAGGACGGGGACGTTTTTTAGTCATGTTTCATATTGTTGTTCATGGATGTTGTCGTACGTTTAGACTTCGTATCAGGTTATGTTATTTTGAGGACTCGGCTGAGTTTCCACGTTGTATTCTTACCTTTCAGTGTCTCGCATACATTATAAACGTTTTCGAGTTTTTCCTTTATTTGTGCCTTGTTGGAAGGTCCGGTGAAATTGTTGTCAGGCTAAGGGTCAGGACCCATTGTGAGGTCTCGCCCGTAGCATCCCGAGTCCCACGGATTTGGGGTGTTACAGTCTACCTGCTCTGGCCGCTTCCTCCACTTGCCTGATATACGCGCGGAAATCTAGTCCCCTCATAGAGACACGATCCGAGTCATCTGACTGGACTCGCTGTGGTGTACGTCTCCCAGCTATACCGTTCCAACTCTCAGGATCAACATTCTCAGCAGCAACCTCATAAACCTCCTCCACTGCAGGTGGATCAAGAACGGAAATCTGACTCTGTCCTACATCTACTGGAGGAAGAGGAGATCTATCCCTACCTCGTCCATCTGCAGATACAACTCTAGTCTTAGCCATCTGCAGAGCATAAACCTAACTTAGAAGGCTATATATATGCCGCATGTATAGATATATATCAAATCAATCACAACAGAATATCTATATATATCTATACTGTCGAGGTCTTCAGAGGGGCGATGGCTCACTTACACTGTATCCCAAAACATTTGTACTCATTTCAAAACCCAAAACCTTTTGAAAAGTCAGACCCCTTTTCGGGTTCTTTTTATTTATCTATTCGACCTTTATCGCAGATTACAAGTGCCATTGTTGTCAACCTGGGCTCTGATACCAACTTTGTAACACCCCGAATCCGTAGGACTCGAGGTGCTACTGGGCTAGGATCTCACAATGGATCCTGACCCTAGCCTGAAAACAAGTTCACTGAATCTTACAACAAGGCACCAATAGATTAAATACAAAACATAAAACTAATAAAAGTATCAAAAGGTTTATACAACGTGCTGCTGAGTACAATCCAAACATAAATCCGTACAACATAAATAACCCATATCCCACGATATCGCCCCAGTGTACAGAGCCCTCAGTAGATCACCCCTTTTGATCACTCTGCAACTCTCCTAACCTGCAAAGGATCTACAACACGGTATAAAACCGTTAGCTAACCATACGCGTATATAAGAAGATGCTAGAGCACAAACACACATCAGAAATTATAACATATCAACATACTTTCACACATTTACCCGGTTTATTATCTTTAATAAGTCCAATCACTCAATCATATAAATAGATGTATATGAATATATGTGACACGAGGAATATATCCTCGCCTCTGAGTGTTATAGCCAGCTGAAGTAGTATCGGCACACCTCCCATGTACCATATGGGAGTGGTGAGGGTCCATCCCGTATACCAGATCTGACCTGACTGCAGAGAACCTCCCAGACTCAACTACGGGAAGAAAAAGGAAAGGTTATCACGGCTACTACAATGGGCGGTCAATATAATATAGGTCGGTAATGAACCATATAGCATGCTATAAAGCATATAACAAACACCACTCATGCATACATCCAATATAAGGATGGTAGCTAAGTAAGTCCTATGGACTTACCTCAACCTCACTAGTAAACTCAACCACGATCAACTCTCAGATACGTCCACTCCAATCCGGAGGATAACACTGCCTAATATCAAGGCATATAACATATATCAGACTCATATCCATCAAAGGGTCACACCTAGACCCAAGGGATCCATAAGAATCATATCCTAACTCATAAACCTCAAAGCCATAACCGGCATAAACGATAACGTACTCATCATCGTTCTAACCTCATACCTATGCCTAGCATGCTACTAACCCGCTCATACTAGGACAGGAAAGGATCTACCTTACTCTAGGTAGACCCGGGACAAGACGCACCTGCGTGACACAAGAGACGCAGGGGCGGAACAGGCAACCCGCAGGCGCGGCAGGGCTAAGCCGCAGGCGCGGTGACAAAGGCCGCAGGCAACGCAGACACGGCGCAGGCACGGCGCAGGCAACGCAGGGGCGGCGGCTTCCAGGTGTAGGAGCGGCGACGGTGCAGAATGTGATCCCGCGGTTCTTCTTCGGCTCTTCACGTGATCAAATCACGTCTTCTCTATTCCAAAATTATACACAAACATATACTTCCATAAACCAACATCAATCTATGTTCCATTCATCTAATCCTAAGCTAAGACAGGAATCAAGGAAGAAGAAAGATAGAAGAAGCAAGAAAACATACCACACTTGTGATCCTAGGCTACAAGGAAGGATTAACCACTTCCACAGCCAACTCTCAAACTCAGCAACATAAAGCACACAACAACCTCAGCAAGGCCACACCACAAACTCACTTCCAAACTCTAAGGCAAACCAAGAACAAGATCAAGAAGAAGAAAGGGAGAAGCAAGGAGGACGTGAAAGGGCTGAATTGGGAATGAGAAGTGAAGTGAAACCCTTACTCAAAAAGGTAAGAAGTAAGGGAAAGATTAAAGCACGAGTCAACCGGTCAACAAAACCGGTTGCAGCCGCAGGAACTCGCAGGGGCGGTTCCCTGGGCCGCAGGAGCGGGAACCCGTTGGGGCGGCACACATGCCCGCGGGGGCGGCTAAGGTCGATCTCGGCCAAAGTTAAATCTCGGCTAAGACAAACTCGGTCTAAAAGACTAAGGCTCTTACATGTTAACCATAGATCCTTTGAGAGATGTCCTGAGTCCGTGCGTATAAATAATGACCTTGAATCCTTGGAATCCATGTTCTCTTTTATTGATAAATCTTTCGCTCGTTTGTTTTACTTAGTTTTCAATCAAATTTGATATTTGATCGCGAATTCTACAAAATCCTTCAAAAACCTTTTTGATCTTTCTTCCCTTCTTTTCCAACCTCATTCTTTTACTTTGGTTTACTCTATTTTTGATCACATTCACATTTCAAACACTTGGTCCCTGAGATCGACCTTTGAATACTTATCTTTACTGTGATTGACCCATACACTGTGGGTTCGCTACAATTTTTGTGTTTATTCTTGATTTACAAATTTAAAGCATACCGTGGTTTTTACTAACTTATAGGTCTTTATCATTATTGATAAAGATTTATAGGGGTGTTAAAACAGCGAACACTTAGTTTCTGTGATTACTGGATTGAGTTTGTGTATGACTGTGTTTCATTTAACACAAGTCTATCTGGTCCTTTCTTTTCATTTGGTATCTTTAGGTTTTGTGCTCAAACGAGCTCAGACGAGCCCGAACGAGCCTACATCTAACGAGCTGAACGAGCCCGAACGAGCCTAGACGAGCCCAAGCTCGAGCTCGGCTCGTATAAAAACGAGCTAAACAAGCCGAACCCGAGCTTTAAAATTAGCCCGCGAGCCGAGCTCGGCTTAATCCATAGCTCGTATAAATTTTAAGGCTCAGCTCGAATAAAAACAAGTCAAGCCTGAACGCCTAGGTGCTCGGCTCGAGCAACTCGAATTACACCCCTAGTTGTACTCATCCGTAAGGATGTTGTAGGTCGGTCGGTGTCCAGAATCTGACCCACCTATTCTGCTTACCTTGTATAAAAAAAAACAATATAGGAAAACTTAATTAAAAATAAAATCCGGAATACTTTTTTAAAAAATCTTATTTATAAATAATATCCAATTTTATCATATCTAAAAATAAATTTACAAATATATTACCCCACATCGCTTATAAATAAAGTGTTGATGGTTCAAGAATTTGTATAAAAATAAGGGTTGAAAGTTAGACAAATCATACATTTCTCGCCAAATTGGTCTTTTTTGCTAAGATTACTAATGTATGTTTTTATCAGTTTTATATATAATATGTGGTCATTGACTTATTGGTATGTTGGCCAATGACCGTTGAACTATTGATATGTGCGTCATTAATCTACTGGTCATGTGGGTCATTAGCCTTGGCCTAATAAAAACGGAGTCAGACGTGATAAAATTTATTGTAGCATCCCGTAAAATTGTCATCCCACATTATTTGAATGGAGATCTGTGATTTACTTATAAGGATGGGTTGCTACCTATGTCACAAGAATTCTTCTTTTCCAGTGGTAGAGCGAGGACAAATAACTTTGGAATTAAGCGTGCTTGTGCGGTAGCAATTTCAAGATGGGTGACCTCTTGAGAAATTTATGCGCTTGCATAATTCGGGTCTTAAAAATGGTATCAGAGCTACCTTGAGTTACGAGTGTGCTTGCCCTAGTAGGCAGTCACTCAGCTCGGTGCTCGGTGGACGGTCCTTCTACTGACGTAAATGGTTGGCATGAGGATAACGTCTCTAAGACCTCTTGTCTTACATTTTTTCACGAAACTATCTTACTTTATAACGGATTTGTTAACTTTGTATAATTTGGTAAGAATTTATTAAAGTTTTGTTTGATAATTGTGTGGACACATATTATCAAAATATGGAAACTTAATTAAAAATAAAATTCGTGATACTTTTGAAAGGTTATTTATAAATAATAACAAATTTTTTCATATATACAAATAAATCTACAACTAAGTTATTTCACATCATTTATAAGTGAAGTTAGCGGTATGAGAACTTGTATGAATAGAATGTGGTTGAAGACTAGACAAATCATACATTTCTCGGCATTTTGATATATTTGGCTAAGATCGTGTGTAATATTTATTTTTTATCAATTTAATAAATGATATGTGTCATTGACCTACTGATATGTGATCATTGACCTACGTACTGTGGGGTTTTTTGATCTAATAATATGTGATCATTGGTCTACATACTAATATGCATGTGGAATCATCGACCTATTGCAAATTTTCATAATTTTTTTACACTAGTTTCAAAAAATTTTCTTCAAAACTATATTTTTTCAAAAACAAAAAACCTTGATTATTTAAATCTTCCGCCATTATTGTCACATAAAATTGTCTGGGGTTAAGATTTTATTAAAATTGATTTGGGCAATCTTCAGGATTCTATTCCGGAATTCGATCTTTCGGTTTTTACTGTCAAGAACACCGTCCCCCGTAAAGCCCAACAAGTTTTGGCAGGTGCTCTTTTCGGTTAGATTGTTCAAGAGATGGAAGTTGCCTTCAATTTGACCTCGAGACAGAAAGCGGTTTTTAAGTGCCTTCAATCAGCGCATAGCCAAGATTTCCTTCTTGTCATCCCCATTGATGGGCTTGGGCAGTGTATGTCCCCGGTTGAGTATCGCTCGGTCCTTAAGTATCGTCTGATGATTCAACTTTATCCGGTTGATGGGACTTGTCCAATGTCCAACTTGTCCCGGCTCTCGGTATCTCGTGCGTACGGGAAGATCTATAAAACGCTCTTAGTCCGGAATAAAATTCCGGGCGTTACAACTAACCCCCCTAAAAACAAGTTTCGTCCCGAAACTTGCTAAACCAACACTCTCCAACCAACCCGTCTCCTAACCCCGTGGGATCCAAAAAACGTACCCTATCGGCTCGAATTCAAGTCTACAGAACGCATCACATCAAGACCTCGCAAGGTACTCATAAATCATACAAAAATCACATAGCATATAAAGCAAACAAGGAAGGTCTCGGAACTAACCCGACGACCCCATCGATGTCAATGTGTCAGCATAAAACTCGGGATAGTTCCTCCGGATACTATCCTCCGTCTCCCATGTAGCCTCATCGGCTCCTCGCCTCGACCGCTGAATCCTCAGCATCGGTACCTCCTTCGACCGAAGGCGTCTCGTACTCCGCTCTAAGACCGCTATCGGGTGCTCTACAAAAGTGTGGTCCGGCTCGACCACTAGGTCCTCGTGACTGATGATGTGTCTCGGGTCATGTATGTACTCTCTCAGCTGAGAGACATGGAAGACCGGGTGGATACCCTCCAACCGCGGTGGCAGTGCTAACCGGTACGCCACCTCACCGACTCTCTCCAAGATCTCGAATGGTCCGACATATCGGGGGCTTAACTTCCCCTTAATGCCGAATTGCCTGACGCCTCGTGTCGGTGATACCCTCAGCCACACCTGAGCTCCTACCTTGAACTCGAGAGGTCTACGCCTCCTATCAGCATACGACCTCTGACGGCTCTGCGCAGCCAACATTCTCTCCCGAATCAAAGCGACTCTCGCCATGTCGTCCTGTACCTGATCCGGAGCCACAACGCTAGAGCTCCCGGGCTCGTCCCAACATAAGGGAGTACGACATCTCCGTCCATACAATGCCTCATACGGTGCCATCCCAATCGAAGCGTGCCAGCTGTTATTATACGAAAACTCGACCAACGGGAGATAATCTGGCCATACCTGACCCCAGTCTAGTACACATGCTCGTAGCATATCCTCTAATGTCTGAATAGTGCGCTCAGACTGGCCGTCGGTCTGGGGATGGTATGCGGTGGTGAAATGGAGATTCGAACCTAGGGCAGCGTGTTCCTGCTGCCAGAACCTCGAGGTAAAACGCCCGTCCCTGTCCGAGATGATGGTCCTCGAGACTCCATGTAGTCTCACAATCTGAAGTGTAAACTCCTCGGCTAAACGACTCACCGGCCACGTTTCCGATATAGGAATGAAACGTGAGGTCTTCGTCAACCGGTCTACTACCACCCATATCGCGTCAAAGCTCCTACTCGGTCTCAGACCGGTCACGAAGTCCATGGATATGTCCTCCCACTACCACTGCGGCACGGGTAGTGGGTGAAGCTCTCCTCCAGGTCTCTGGTGGTCGATCTTGACCTGCTGGCAGGTCGCGCATCGGGCCACGTATCTAGCTACATCGGGCTTGAGCCCGCCCCACCAATAAGATCTCCTAATGTCCTGGTACATCTTACTCGCGCCTGGGTGCACTGAGTAAGGTGTGGAATGGGCCTCCTGCAAAATCCGCTCTCTTAGCTCCTGATCCGACGGTACACAAATACGTCCCTGACGTCTCAGTAGTCCATCTGCTCCCGTGACAAACTGTGGTGCCTCTCCTCGGGACATCCTATCCCGGACCCTCCTCAAAAGGGGACATCTCTCCTGCTTCTGCAGGATCTCTCCGGACAGGTCAGGTAGTACCTCCAACTCGGACAAACAACCATCCGTACCCGGGAACCGGACATCCAACTCCAAGCTCACCAAATCCCTGTGCAGCTGAGGCTGAACCGTAAGCCGAGCTATAACCTCCTCCTGAGGTGTCCTCCTACTCAAAGCATCGGCGACTACGTTCGCCTTCCCGGGATGGTATAAAATCTCCAAGTCAAAGTCCTTAATCAGCTCCAACCATCTCCTCTGGCGGTTATTCAACTCCCGCTGAGTGAATATGTACTTCAGACTCTTATGGTCTGTGAAGACCTGACATGTAGCCCCGTACAAGTAGTGTCGCTAGATCTTCAGGGCGTGAATCACTGCCGCTAGCTCGAGATCATGGGTAGGGTAATTCTCCCCATACGGCTTCAGCTACCGAGAAGCGTACGCAATAACCCTACCTCTCTACATCAAAACGCACCCCAAGCCTAGCTTGGAGGCGTCGCTATATACCACAAAGTCCTCTATGCCCTCAGGCTGGGCTAACACAGGAGCGGAGGTCAACCTCCTCTTCGGCTCCTCAAAGCTGCGCTGGCAAGGCTCGGACCAGACGAACCTGGTAGACTTCCTCAGCAAGAAAGTGAGCGGTCGTGCAATCATGGAGAAACCCTCGACAAAACGGCGGTAATAACCCGCTAAGCCCAAGAAACTGCGCACCTCCTTGACCGTCCTAGGAGGCGGCCATGAGAAAACAGTCTCTATCTTCGCCGGGTCGACCATGACACCCTCGGCGGAAACGATATGTCCCAAAAATGCCACCTCGGACATCCAAAACTCACACTTAGAGAGCTTAGCGTAAAGCTCTCTATCCCGGAGGACTCCAAGTACCGTCCTCAGGTGTCCCTTGTGCTCCTCCCTACTCCGGGAGTAGACTAAGATATCGTCAATGAATACTACTACGAACTGGTCCAAGAAGTCGATGAAGATGCCGTTCATCAACTCCATGAAGATGGCGGGTGCATTCGTGAGCCCGAATGGCATCACAACAAACTCATAATGGCCGTATCTCGTCCTGAATACCGTCTTCGGTATGTCCTCCTCTCTCACCCTAAGCTGGTGGTATCCCGACCTCAAATCGATACGTGAAAATACGGAGGCTCTCTGCAACTGGTCCAACAAATCATCAATGCGCGGTAACGGGTACTTGTTCCTGATGGTGACTTTGTTCAACTCCCGGTAATCGATACATAGCCTCAAAGATCCGTCCTTCTTCCTAACGAAGAGGACCGGTGCACCCCAAGGGGAAATGCTCGGGCATATGAAACCCCTCTCGGCTAACTCCTCGAGCTGCTTCTTCAGCTCCAGCATCTCGATCGGCGCCATGCGGTATGGAGCCTTGGAGATCGGCCTCGTGCCGGGCTCCAACTCAATAGTGAAGTCAACGCTCCTCTACGGTGGTAACCCAGGTGGTTCCCCGAAAACGTCCTCGAACTCGCATGCCACAGGGATCGCCTCTAGTGAGGGTCCTGTTTCCTCCTCCTTCATGGCATAACACCAGAAGGCCTCGCATCACTGCCCGATAAGTCTAGCAGCTCAAACGGCGCTAATTATTGTACCGGCCTTCCCGAGGTCCCAACCTCGGAAATTCACCTCGTGCCCCGTCTCCGTGGAAATCGTCACGGTCCTCTAGCTGATGTCCAAAACGGCATGATGGCGGTCCATCCAATCCATCCCCAGGATAACTTCTTCATGCATTAAGTGCATGACAAAGAAGTCGGCTAACCAGTCTCGGTTTTCCAAACAAATGGGACAACCGCGTACCTCTCGGGTACCACTAACCCTACCTCCATCGGGTAACCCTACAATGAAGGGTCTCCCCTCTAACGTAGCTAAGGACAACCTAGCTACACAATCATCGGATATAAACGAGTGCGTGGCACCCGTATCAAATAAAACTCGGACCGAAAAGCCGTGAATTTGAATAGTACCTGGGGCTGCCGGCGCTGGAGGATCAACAACACTCCTCAGCTCAAATACTCTGACCTGTGTGCCTCTGGTGTCCTGGGTACCTCCACCACGGCCTCTACCTCGGCCTTGTCCCTGAGTGCGGGTCTGACCCTGACCCTGGCTCCTCTGCTGAGAGCCCTGTGCCTGATACTAGGGCGGCCTCTGACTGCCCCCTACTATGCCAGCAGGCGAAGAACCCTGCTGTGACTGGGACTTGCCCTGACGGAAAAAAGCGGCTCGGTGGCCCATCTGGCCACAACTGAAACAAGCCACAGGTGGCTTCCTACATGTATCCCTCATGTGTCCAAACCCTCCACAACCGTAGCACTGACGTCCCCCGTCTGATGTATGTCTCGACGTCTGAGGACCAGAACGTCCCGGTGTCTGGCTACGTCCCTGACCTGCTACTCCGGCCCCTGAACCAGCTGGTGCTGTCCTCTGTCTCTTGTCCGGTCACCCGGACTGTGCTGCTCTCCTAGACCCAAGGCGGTCTCTCTCATAGGCCGAAGCCCGGTACTGGTACTCCGCTAATGAGGTACAACGGAATCCCGCAAGGTAAGCACGGGTGGACTCCATCAGTCTCCTGGAAAAGAGATAGACATGCTGGGGGCGCAGAGGGTCCCAGCAAGGCTAACTCCACCCGGAACCGTCTAATCGCCTCTATGACTGGGACATCCTCGAATCCTGCCTCTAGGAAATCCTAGACTCTGTCACTCCTCAATGAAGCTGGGAAAAAAGTCTCCCTGACGAGGCTCAGTAGCTGATCCATCCTGGTCACACCGCCTCTAACTGTCCTCCACTAGTACTGGGCCTGCTCTCGGAACAAGGTCTGGACTATCTCAACTTGCCTCTCCTCTGGGCAACGGATTGCCTCTAAAGCTGACTCTACGTGCCCAATCCAGTGCTCAACCTCTAACCCCACTTTCCCGTCGAAGTAGGGTACATGCTGCTGGTTGAAAGCCTTCAACCATGAATCAGGTCTCGGAGACCTCAGCTCGTCTCTCACCCTAGTAACCTCCATAATTGGCTCGGGTGCAACCACGGCTGGTGCGAACTATGTCTGGTGCAGCCCGAATCTGGGTCACCCTTTGTGTGACCACAGCTGATCTCGCCGGCGTAGGTGCAGGAACTGGTGGTGCCGGGGGTGGTGTTCCAGTCCTAAACGCCTCCTCAACTCGTCGTACATAGTCTCCAAATACAGTAGCTCCAATGGACGCTCCTCGGTCCTAGCAGATGGAGAACCCTGCGCCCCGGACCTCACCACGGTCCTGTCCCTAGCCTCGGAATGATGCTCTCTGCGACCTCCTCTATTGGGGCCTCTGTTGCTGGTGCACCCACAACTAGTGGGTCCGCAACAGGGATGCGTCCCCGACCTCTACCTCTCGTACCTGGAGGTCTTCCTACTCGTCCCCGCCCTCTTGGGACGGTAGGGGGGAGTGGTGGTCTACCCCGGGCGGGTCCTACGTAAGCGGTCGCCCTCGTACATGCCATCTGATTGCGTAAGATGTTTATTTAAATATAATTACCTAGGTACTATTTATGGTCTTGATATGTTAAACTTGTAGAACATAAAGTAAGCAATCACATAATACATCCAAGGCATACAAGCCCAAACATCCTAAGGTCATATATATATATATATAACTATGTACCAAAATATGCATACTCTAATCCAGAGATCGATGTCGCCGAGGTTTGCGGATGGAGTGGTGGTCCCGTACATTCTAACCCAAACCCGACTCATGCATATGATTTGAAAACGAAAAGTCAGAACCCGTGTGGGTTCTGTTTTATACCTAATTCGGCCTTTAAAAAGATTGCGAGTGCGATTGTTGTCAACCTAGGGCTCTGATACCACTTTTGTAACACCCCAAATCCGCGGGACTCGCGGTGCTACGGGCGAGACCTCACAATGGGTCTCGACCCTTAACTTGACAACAATTTCACCGGACCTTCCAACACGGCACAAATAAAGGGGAAAACTCAAAACATTTTTAATGTATGCGGAAACCGAAAAGTAAGAAACTACAACTTGGAAACTCAGCCGAGTCCTCAAAACACACAACTCTAATACGAAACTTAAACCGTACAACATAATCCACAATACGAAAACATAACCCAAAACCACCCCCGTCCTATAATGTACGGAGACCCCGGCTGTCCACTCCTCCACCTCACTCGGCGGCATCCCTAACCTGCAAGTCATCTACACAAACGGTTTAAAACCGTTAGCTAATATTCTAAGCATTAGAAAAGCACTGAAGGCACAAACACATACATAACACATAACATAAAACACGCAAGTCCGTTTTATTATCTTTACATCATTAAGTCGTATCCCGTTCTAATTCAACTTCGGTTGTGACACGAGAACCACCGTGGTCTCGCCTCGGTCCCCCCACCGGCAAAGAATGGTATGGATGCACCCGATCATCTAACCCGTCGGGCAAGTCGCCGAGAATCCCCTAGACCCACGTAAGGCTAGGCAGTATTGTCACCGCCCGTTATCATACACTTGGGCCAAAATATACATATAAGGTCGGTGGTCCTATTTACCGGTTTAATAGTTATAACAAGAACATAAACACACACCACCAAACACACATCAATGCTAATACGTAAAATACAAGCTAAGTAAGTCCGGAGACTTACCTCGTCACCACACTCAAGTCACCACACTCTTGCTTCCTTAAGGAGGAAGCCCACAACCTGCTCAGAAGAGATATGCATATCAATACATACTCACACTCAAGAAGTCTTAGACTTCACTCTAGTGATCTATGCAAGATCACCTAACCCTCAAACTAAGAATGCATCCTAGGTACCAAGTATTCATCACACTCTCAACACATGTAACAGCCCACAACAGTCCATAATTCCTCAAGAGTAATCCTCAACCAAAGAGGCACAAGTTAGCCTAGAAGGTCCATCATGCTCACATGCTCATATTTATCACTTACATCGAGCCTTAAGGGCTCCTAGGTTCACAACCACTAAGTGGCATTCCAAGATACTCTAGATCCATCCTAGGCATGCTACTAACAAGATCCAACATCAATACTAAGGAAGGAACGAAGAGGAAAGGAGAGGAGGGACCTACTGTTGCCGAAACCGCAGCCGCGGAGTCAAGCCGGCGCCCCCTACGGACACAGGAGCCGCCCCCGCGGAACTAGGAGCCGCACCCGCGGAGGACTGCGTCGCCTGCCAGGAACCGCACCCGCGCCCGAGTCATGCCGCACCCGCGCCCGAGTCACGCCGCACCGCGGCCGTGGGCTGCAGCCTGAGCCAAGTGCCTGCCGCCGCCCCTGCGGTCGTGCTGAGCCACACCCGCGGCCTGCTGAGCCGCACCCGCGGCCTGCTGGTCCGCCCCTGTGGCTGGCCGCTCCCGCGGTCCTGTTGAGCCGCCCCGCGGGTTCTGCGCAGAACGTCGTCTTCTTCGTCTTCGACTTTGGATCCTTGGCTCCAAAGTCATTCTTCTCTTGCTGAATCTTCTCCAAACACTCTCCACGGGTCTTAGGCACCTCTCCTTGATCTAAACGAGCTAAGAACCTAGACATGCACAAGGGTTGAGTGAAAACCTCTCCAAGCTTCATCCATGGCCATGGATGAAGGAGGAAGGAAGAAGAAGGGAAAGAGTAGCAATGGAAAGGAAGGAAGGAAGGAAGGAAAGGGACTTACCACTCCAGATCTGTAGTTCCCTTGTTGTAGTCCACACATGCAAGCTTCAAGCTACAATGGGGAAGAGAAGAGGAGAAGAGAGGGACTGTGGAAGAGTGGAAGTGATGTCTAACGTGAAAGTGAAAGAAGGAGAGAGAGGGAGGGGGACAAGAGCTGCTAAGTTTTGAGGGGACAACAGCTGTCTTGTCCTCTTTGCCCGGAACGAGGGGTCGGAAATGACCCCTTGTCACTTCGACTCGGAACGAAGGGTCGGAACGCGGGAAAAAGGGGAAAAACGATGAGTCGGCTCGGAATTTTCTTAGGAATAAATCCCGGCTCTCGGTATCTCGTGCGTACGGGAAGATCTATAAAACGCTCTAAGTCCGGAATAAAATTTTGGGCGTTACAACGGAGAGTAATCAAAGCAATACAAAAATCGAATGAAAACTACTCATAAATCTAGCTAGTTTAGCGTAACCTCTTTTACAAGGCCTAAACATCATAATTAAGTAGTTAAATAAAGACTTAACAAATCATTTTTTTTTTACCGTTTGGCTATGTTCAACTATAACTATTTTAATAACGTCTTATTTGTTAAAAATTTTGCCATGAGTTTTATAAAAAATTAATATTCTTACTACTTTATTAAATTAATATTCAATACATGATATATCAACATTATAATATATATATTTTTTTTAACAAAATTCACAGAAGAGGTAGATAATAAACTAGTTTTGAAGAAGGAAGTGCAATTATCTATGTGGAATTGTTATTCATCCACGTTTATCACGTAACAAGGGTGAGTCCAAAACTGAAAATGACATATATTTACGTTATTGTCACCGATTATTAAATAATCCAAAACTGTCCTCCTATTATCCCATTAATTACCCTTTACTTTAAATACGAAATAATTAAGAGCCTATTTTGTAATCGGTTTACAAAACGGACTTCTCTACCTCATTATTCTCGTAGGTTTTCATATTAATTTTGATGTTTTTACTTCCATGTGGTTATAATTACACATACAGTAAATATTTTTCTTTGTACGAATAGTGATTGTTATTGACTTATTGAGAGTGATAGAGATGATAAGCTGAAAACATGAAATGAGAGTTAAAATAAATTTGCATGATAAATGGATGCTTATAACTTATCTAGAAACGAAAGCATTGAATGGTTGTCGTCCACACATTTATCATGTTTCACCCAATAAGTTATAAGCTAAGTGTTTTCAACATCAATCTCTCTACACATAGATCATAGATGGTCCATACACCAACGTGTCCAATTATTTTTATTATATTTCAGGATGTTTATAAAATATCTCCTTATATATAATAGACAATATATTACTTTAATTTATTTCATTTGTATCCTACCAACAAAATATTTTATTATAATTACTTTTAAATAACATTCTCATTATTGCTATTATTACTGAGTACTAGTATAACTTTTCGTGTCAATACCCGAATATCATTTTAAAATTTTAAAAATAACTATTGATAAGTTATCTTAAAATATGTAAAAGATCGTAATAAGATTAAAAAGTAAGATATTAATATAATGTTAATTGTACAAATTAATATATATAGTATAATATAGATATTTAAAAAGTAAGTTAATTAAGTGTATATAATTATATATATTGTATTATAGGATAATTATTTAAATATGAGAGATGTTAACAATGTATATTATTTGAAAAATCAAAATTACGTAAATCACATATTCTAATATTTATTAGATGAAATTATTTGTTTTAATTTATAAAACACTTTCGAATTATCATAATGGTTTAAATTAATTAATCGAAATAAAATTTTGAAATTACTTTTACATGTTATTATCAAATATAAAATTACTTATATATTTGATAAAGAATAAAAAGGTATAATCCTGACAATATCAAATATCCTAATTTTTTATCTCTTATACAATATAAAGGTGTAAAAATAAGTAATAGCCGTTAACTATTTATATAGGTGGTAAAATAATATAAAAATTTTAAAAAGAAAAATAAAAAAATGTAATTTTAAAATAAAAATATTAAAATAGGAAACTTTAAAAAATTCAATTCAAAAAGTTCTCTTAGTGGATTTTAAATGCGATTCTTTATATTGTAAAAAATTGTATGTTAATTTAACGAGTATTTACTAATTAACATAAGAACTATATTTATATGTAAATTTGAAAAATTAAATTATAAAATCCTCCTATAAATGAAAGCGGAAATATTTTAAAAAAAATATTTAATAAGGATATCTTATAATATGTAGATAATTGTGGTGAGATAAAAATAAAAACGATATATGTATTGTTTATATTAATGATTTTTATAAATCAATTAGTAAAATTATAAAATTAAAATGTATGAAAAAATGACATGTGATACAAAGATTATAAGAAGATTATAATGTAAGTTAGCTCTACGTTGAAAAGTCATAAATAAGATAGTTGGATTTACATGCATTTCATAGATTTTTCTTTGCAGACAGATCTCCATAGATTGTTGTATCAATCCTAGCTCATTCAATAGAATGTGAATTTCAGACTCCGTTTATTAAATATATCTTTTTCATTCATAAGTATTAGAAAGACTCATTTTTTAGGCCTCACGTCAAAATATTATTTTAATAAGATAATTGGTTTTGTTGACGTTGCTCTGCCGCATACAACAAAGAACCGATACCCAATAACTTAGGAGGAATCTTTTCAACATCGAATAATATATAGTCCTTCGGAGATGGTCCATGCACTGGGAAGCGGATACAGAATTAAAATTTTAAATAGACTAGACAATTATATTATTTCAGTTTTTTTTTCCATCCGTTTTTAGGGTCAAAAAAGTAGAGTCAAAATTGTTAATACTTTAAAGTTATCTATAAAATAGTATATTACTTACATATTAAACCAAGTTATATATGGTCCTCCAGAGATGGTACATGCACGAACATGTCCTACATTTATTAATAATAATTTTAAATATCAAAGTTTATATATATATATATATGGTCAGGATTCGGTAAGAACACTCCTCAGAGTTGGGAATAGGGAATCTTTAGTTGTTAGTTAAATAATGAACGTCTGTGATTTAAGGACTACAATAAGCTATTAAAGGAGGGTTTCATAGGATTGTTCATATGTTACTGATAAGCCTTTAATAGATTTTAATTTATAAAAAGATTATATTTTATTTTAGAGGTTAATAATATTTTCATTGAAATAAATTAATGTTTGACAATTATGTTCACAATTTTATTTCAATTACTAGGTTCTCTCTGTGAAGACGAATTCTCTTAAGTTATAGGTCGTTAAATGAACGTTCACAATTACTGGTAGTTAATTATCATGTTCTATTTGCCTTTCGTTAAATTACTATGTTAAAATTACAGGTCCTTAAAAATCCTAATCTAAAATTATAGGTCGTTAAATGTCTAGGTTATATTTATGGGGTGGTTATATTAGAATGTTAACATTTTAGGTCGTTAAAAATGTCTATTTAAAATTATAGGTCGTTAAAAATTCTAATCTAAAATTATAGGTCGTTAAATGTCTAGGTTATATTTATGGGGTGGTTATATTACTATGTTAACATTTTAGGTCGTTAAAAATGTCTATTTAAAATTATAGGTCGTTAAAAATTCTAATCTAAAATTATAGGTCGTTAAATGTCTATGTTACATTTATGGGGTGGTTATATTACAATGTTAACATTTTAGGTCGTTAAAAATGTCTACTTAAAATTATAGGTCGTTAAATTGTATAGGTTATAACTATAGGTCGTTAACTTACAATGTTAAAATTACAGGTCGTTAAAATACTTAGTTTAAAATTATAGGTCGTTAAATGTATATGTTATAATTATAGGTGGTTAAATTACTATGTTAAAAATAAAGGTCGTTCAATTACCGTGTTAAATTTTTAGGTCGCTAAATTTATAGGTTATAATTATGGGTGGTTAAATTAAAATGTTATAATTATATGTTGTTAAATTACGGTGTTAAATTTTTAGGTCGAAAAACTAACCTTCGTTAATGTTGGATGAAGCCTCGTTCGCCATTGATGAATGCTTTTTTAGTGTCTGGTTTGGTTTTATCAATGGATGATTTCAATGACTGAACATATGAAACTATATTAAGGTAATTTAATATGAGAGCTATTAATTGTCAAATTTTAAACTTTATTATAGAAAGTAAATAATCTTAATTAATTCTATCATAAAATTACCATATATTTAGTTTAATCAGAAAAGTTCATCTAAATCAATCTAACGGATAATAATAGTTCCTACTCCCTACTCTAAAAGAACTCCCTACATGATCTTATCCCTATATATATATATATATATATATATATATATATATATAAAAGTAAGTTTATGAGTTTACGTAAATTCAAATTAAGATACAAACGAACGGTGTAATGAGATCATGTGTAGAAGTGATACGCTATTTTATTAATTCTTAAATCGTCCTTATTACAAAAGATACAATTCTACGAGAATATTAAGTGGAATAATATGAGTAGAAATTGTGAAAACCAACACATGCATAATAACTAGGTAGAGGTAGATGACATGAGAGCGTTTTGTTTGTTCCAATAATTGAAGGGAAAAGTTGTCCGTACGATAGCCGGGACCGCCGGTTGTCACGAGAAGCATAGCATTAAATTCGACGTCGACGTTGGACAGTGACGAAGGCGGGGTAACAAGGACGATTGCATGTGATAATGTCCCAACTTAACCAGCCTTGTCATTTATTTTCAAACGTGATTTTAATATATGCTAGGGAGTATTTCACTTCAGGCGCGCCAACCCGGTTCAGGCATGCCAACCGGGTTCAATTCCAACCAAAGATTCAGCCTTATGTGTACAACAAAACAAATTAGGTTTTTCAATTTCCAATAGGAACATCTTCTGCATGTTTAATTAGCATGCACAAACCAATATTAAATTTTAATCGGTATAGTCACGTAGATAAAGTGATAAAGTGATGTGAAGACATCCAATGTTAAAAAAAATGATTTACACTAATTTGTTTTAGCCGGTTTTTATTTGACATTTGGTGACCTTGAAAAGTTAAAAGACTAGAATCTTGACATTTTTTGTGACATTTTTTAACCGGTTAACACAATTATATATTCATATGAGTGGTCTCATTTTTATTAGCAAGAAATAAAAACCCAAATCAATACCATAATCATCTTTGTAGGCAAGGAAGGATATTGAAACCCAAAATCAATACCAACATCCGAAGAAAATCAAAACCCGAAATCAAAACCTAAATCATCAATATAGGTTGTGCATATTTTAACGGTTAGCCGACAAATATCACCTAAGTCTCATGCAAAGACGCCGCTCCTTCCCTCCTGAGCGAAGATGTCTACGAAAATGGGCACATCCAAAAACCTGTCGTTGACTAATATTATGATTTTTCTTTTCAGTTTTCATTTTGTTTATGTGATTACTGACAGAAAAATAAACAAAACTAACATTTATTACGATAATGGACACATACCGAAAAAAGTAAAAACCCTAAGGACAACAACCGAAAAACACGAAACTTGGTGGTCACCAACTGAAAAAGGCAAAACCACGAGGACACCAAACGAAACTTCTCTTCATTTTTTACTTATTAAATATGCTTTTATACTTATTAAATATGTACACAATAATTATATATAAAAAAAAACTAGTACTTTTATAATTATTTTAGAAAAAAGATTTTACCTATTGGTGTCTTTGATTTCGGATTTTTCTCTTGATACAATAAGTTTTTATATTTTTTTTTGTTATTCACGTGGTTTCACTTGTTTTTCCCTTTTTTTATAATAACCAAAAAATTTAAGAAATAAGTTCTTTTATAAGTTATAAATTTAATTTATTCAATTTCAAGAACTGAGTCGAATATCAAAGTCTTTAAACCGTAACGGGTCAAAACAAGCATACGTTGAACCGAGCCGACCCACAAAACTAGACCGGCTCAACTACTAAACTGATTGGTCTCTTAAACTCATTCCTTAGACTGGTGAAACCTTCCATGACCCAATCCTGGGCCTAGAGAGTGTAGACGCCTACTTAACCCTTCCTCCTTATGTATGCTTTTGTGTTTCAATCTCTCGGCCCACTCTAATCGGCCCAACGAGCATGAGGAAACGTTACCTGCTTCGCCTTTCCCTTCTACGTCCACCGGCTACGGTCGCCATAGATGGAACGTAACCGACGAGCTTTGAAGACGAGATTGAATGGGGCATTGAAGGCGCCACACCACTCACACCTCCTATATATTCGCCTGCGTTTTAATCATGCCGGAACCAACTCACCTCCATCCTCCTCCCTAGTGATCGACACTCTCCTGCTCCTACCTCTCCTGCTCCGCATACGGTCCACCCTGCTGGTGTTTACACACTTCCACCCTCCTCCCTACGGGAGTGACCAACAACACCTCCCTTCTTCATAGCCTCCCTCTTCTTACGCTAGTTGCACACCCGCGATGACCATCATTGTCACCTCGAGCCCCTTAACAATAGAGTCGTGGTCTTCGAAACTTCTTCGCCAACGACTTCGGTTGTTACACCACTGATAACATGATTTATCGACCTAGTTTAGTGGAGCATATAGGTAGATTTTCTCTTTCCGCATGCATGTTTTAGCCATAGTTTGTGTCTTTTATGCTTGTTTAGTTCTACTTTGCAAGTATAGATGTCTACACACTCTTTTGGTGACTTTGCAGGTATTTTAGCTCATTTTGGAGCTAAAACGATGCATTTGAGGATCAAGCCTCGGAGTGGATTCCTAGGAGCAATCATACGAGCTAAGGAAATGAGATGAAGACGATTTTGGAACGAAAGAGATCAAGTGCCCGAGTGAAGAGAACATATCGGCCGAGATCCATCTATCTCGGCCCGTGATGGAGGCTACTGTTCACAAATCCAGGGTGACTTGACCGAGATCCTTACGACGCTGAAGATCGAAGACGAAATCTCGGCCCCGACCTGATCAATCTCGCCCCGAGATGCCACCCGGGATTCTTCCCTGAGCGTCAATCTGATTTTACTTCGGACTTTTTAGCCCAGCCCGTGTCTTTCGACAGGTCTTAGGTTATAAAAGTAGAGTTCCGAATACTAAAAAGGTGTGCTCGCTTAGTCGGATAAAGTGTTCTTGAGAGGATCATTTTGTGTTAGATTAGAAGGAGAATTCTTCTCCTACCTTTCTTCTTCACTCTATTTTCACCATTGTTAGATCGTTAGTTTAGAGGAATGATCTAGTCTTTTTGTTTAGTTTAGACTTTTGAATACGATTTAGATGATTGAGACAGTTTGTTTTGAAGATTCAATAAAGCTGAGTACTTTCTTTATTCTCTTTTCTTATTTTGAATTTATGCTTTCTTTGATTAAATTGATTTCAGTTTTGATTATGAATATCATTGACTAGAAACATTTGGGGTTCCAAGGTAGTTAGAGATTGTTTATACCTTGGGTTATGATGGATTAATTGTTCTTTATAATTGGTTATTAAATCGCTTTAAATCCTACGGAAATGTTTGGTTTTTGTCAAGTTTAGAATTGGTCTAAACTATTAAGTTAAGTTGGAATTGAGTCGTAACTGAGATATTCCTTCTTAGATACATAAGAGAACTTGTTCCTAGGTAATAAAGGTTCAACCTTTATTGGATTGAATGTGCTATTATTTCTGCTTTAAGGCATTTAATTCCTGAGACGTAACTGTAAATGCTTATTTGATCCTTAATTAAGGAATAAGGTTTGTTTGCGGTTTCTCCCTCTTTACCTTGAAAGCTAGGTATTAGGCTTCGGATTTATATGTTCTTGAGACGTAACTGTAATAGAACATTAATTCAGAAGCATTCATCTCTGGAGCTTTTCAACCATATATATGCCATCATGAGATCTATATATCCTGAGTCCTATGTGTATAAACAATGATCTTAAATCCTTGGAACTACATTTCTTTTCATATTTATATTTGTTTGTTTGTTTTTATTCAGTTTTCATTCAATATTGATAATTGATTTCGAACTTCACAACCCCCTCAAAACCTTTTTGACCTTCTTTCCCTTCTCTTTTCTAATCTATTTCTTTATTTTAGATTTGTACAATATTTGATCATCTTTCACATTCATCTAACTTAGTCCCTGTGATCGACCTTGGAATACTTACTCTTATTGCGATTGATCCATACACTGTAGGTTCACTGCACTATAGAGTAGATATTGTGAGTATATAAATTTAAAGATGACCGTTGTTTTACAACCCTGTGAATTTCTATCTATTTTGATAGGGATTTATAGCGGGTAAAACCAGCGAACAACCACCTTCCGATCATAGCAGTGACTGACCGACCTCCTCCCCTCCTCTCCTTTCCTTGCCGGTCCTTTTCTTTCCTTTCCTCTCATTACCGGCAAGCCTTGTCGGAGCTTGATCTTCGTCCACCAAAAGAGCCAGAGCTGGTATGGTGTTGCTTCTCTTCGTACTCCTGGGCTTATTTGAGTTATGGTAAAATTGTGAGATTGTCGTTTGCAGGTCTCGAAGCCAGCACCTCCACGCTCTAGCATCTTTCACCCTACTATGTCTTGCTCACCAGGGTTTTGAACACTAGATCTCCAAGCGCCTTAAAATCCACTCCGCAAATCCCAATTTTGCGCATGACGAGATTCGAACCCCAAACTCCACACTCCCGCCACAACACTGTTTTCGAACACAGGATCTCCACCTTCACTGCTTTGCCACCTGGTGTCGCTCCCTTGTCCTAGTGTAGACCGAAGTGAAAAGCAAGTATGAATATCAATTTAGTCTCGTATTTTACTAAGTACTAGACGTTATCAATATTCCCATGTTTAAATATTTTCCGGAAACTAATTATGGATCTTAGTATACTTTTAGAGGTAGAATACAATAAGTAGAATAATGAGAATTGGAAAGATTGGAACGGACACTAGGTGTGCAGAACCTAGGAGCTAACACTGAAAAAGGGTGAAGATTCTAGATATCTTGCTCTATATGTGTATCGAAGAAGTGAAATGAGAAATGCGAAGATGTCGATACATCTTATTCAGGATTCGCGATCATTGGCTGACAAATCGAGAATGACGTTGGAGACTAGTACGGACAAGGTGAGTTATTTGGTCTCACTTGCCTACTGTGATAATATTGAGTGTGTGCTAGCGTAGTTTATCAAAATTTTTATATAAAATGAATGAACTAGAGCAGTGCTTTTATTTTTCTAAAGAGAGGTTCAAGTGTATTATAACGGACCGTAGCACTATGTCCAGGCCGATGGTGCCGAAAGATTCCCCCCGACAAGTCTAGTAGCATATACGGAGAATATGCATCGAAACCAGTCTTGTTGGTTTACGAGTACTTGGAGATGGTAGGGTGACCCTCGTGCTACAATGAAAAGTTGAACAATAGGATGACAAATTCCACCAAAAGAAAAGATAAGAATCGGAAAATTGTTTGCTGCATGTTGAGTGATTTACTGTATTACCTTATTTGTGATTGTGCCCTAGTATCCTTAGTAATAGAACTGGCTAACGGTTTTACCGTGTTATTAGACTTTGCAGGTTAGATCTCTACCGAGAAATCGGGAGTGGAGTAGCCAGCTTGGATTTCCGTACTAGGATTTGTGGGCGTCTTTGTTTAGTTAATTATCTTGCAGCAGACTATATTTCTTTTTAGTTGGATGTTGTACGTGTCTAGAGTATGTCATATCCAAACATGTTTTACTTTTAAAAGGATTTTTGGTTTATAATATTTGTGCCTTGTTGCAAGGTCCATTGCTATTGATGTCAAACTAAGGTCGGCACCTACTATGAGGTCCTAGCTAGTAACGCTCTGAGTTCCTAAAATCTGGGGCATTACAACATGGTATCAGAGCTCTAGGTTGGCAACAAGGACACTCACGATCTTCTAAAAAGTCCAAGTATAAACAGAACCTAAAAGGGATTTGGTTTTCAAAATTCATTTCAAAGTTTATTTCTTGCTTAGTCGGGTTGCATATTCAGTACGGGAACCACCGCTCCACTCCTTAGATCTATATAGTAGTAAGTTAGTATGCATTTTTCTTAAGAAACTATATTATACTAGTTATAGTCGCTTTTCTCGTACTGATTGCCCATGCTAGGATAGTAACCGTGACGAGTCGGAGTAAAGGCAATTGCCTCTCTATCCTTCCCGCACGGAGTAGAAATAATAAGGCTCTACAACCCAAGCACGCAAGAGGAGGAATAAAACTTTCCGAAGACGAGAGGACGAAATATGGGGTTGTTGAAAGTATGACCCTGTTTGTTTCCAGGAATCCGAAGGCACGACAAACCGACTGAGGTCACACCTCGAAGGAAATTATAGAGTCTAGAGAGTGACCTTGGATCCCGAAAATGCAAGTACAAATTAACTCCCCCAAGAATATCAGACCAAAGGAAAGGACTACAATAACCGCAACTACTCTAAGACACACCATGAGAAGGAAGAGTAGGTAGAACCGACGTGGAAAAAGCGCGAGATCCAGCAAGGGCGTCCTCTGGACAAGGACTCAAGACGCCAACATCAAGAGGTCCTATCTAGAAACCGGGAAATGGAAGAGAAAAGTGGCATAGTGATTAGATGAACGCAAATATAAGTCATCACGTGGTGCTAGGAAGTATGGTCATGATGGTTGGATGACGTAAAGGAGTTTGAAAAGTTTTTGATCGCCGCATTGGAAATCAATATGCGCTAGTAAGCGAACAACACCGGTTAGAATACGAGGACAAGGAACCAGTTTGATACGGGGATTAGCCGTGAGGTTGCCCGATCTTTCAACACCAAAACTGAAGATAAGGGAGATGAAGGGTTGGGACGTGGAGATGGTAGAAAACGTGATTTTGGAGGATTGATCCGATGATTGGAGATGGATCGTGCTGGATAGACTGGTTGAATCTCCTAGTCGCAATTCGACTCTTCCGTTCTAATCTTATGTAGATGGGAAATACGAGATTGTTCCCAAAACACCAGAAGTCGTTTGAAGATTGAAGAGAAGCCTATCTTAATTAGAGTCTCACCAAGTAGGACGGCTCTCCTATGCTCCAAACTAGGGTTTGAATAGGAGTCACACCTATTCGTTCTCGAGTCTCATGAGAAGAGAAAATACTGAAAAGTATCAAATGTATATTAAAGTCTGAATGTTTCAAGTCACACGTCCAGATGGCCTTATATAGGCACATATGGGACGTCCAAATTGAGTACACAGGTCTTGAGTTGGATCTAATATCGAGCCCGGAGATAAATAAAAGAAATGAATAAAATACGAAAAGAAAAGATCAAATCTGTAAGAGATAAGATCTTCTACGAAAAGAAATATGATCATAATTTTAAGAGAAAAGATCATCTAGAAAATAAAATAACAAATTAAAGGGCTGAAAATTAAACAAGTCTAAAGTCCAAAACAATAAAATAATAAAACAAACCCAATATTAAAATAGTCCAAATATGGGCTGAAAAATAGTTTGGCAAAATGGACTTAATTTAATCACTTAAATTAGCCCTAGATTTGCAAAGTAGACACGATCATCCTTCTCTAACTCTTCTGCCAACAAATCTACCCAATCTAGTTCATTTCTTTCATTTCCACGTGGATATGGGCTGGCAGACTCTCAATCCAATGCATCTTCATTTCGAGCGTCATTTCCCTGAGACTGATCCAATATATCTTGATTCTGAACTTCATTTCCCCGAGACTCACTCTCATATCTAGTAGAATTACTATCTCTCCCACAGCTAGTATCCCTGCTAGTATCTTTGCTACCCAATGTCACACTTCTATCTTCAGTTTCCGTAGTCTCTTCCTCAATTTCCTCATGCTCGAGTCGTCTCTTCTTCGTTCTACATGTTGAGATTAAGCTTCCGGATTCTCCTGCATCCTCCTCCCTTTCTTGAAAAGGATTCGACCTCGAATCCACGAAAATTGGACTTGATTTCTGCTGCAGTGGTGTTACTGATTTCGTGGGGTTCGGGGGGTCTTCCTTCTCACGTGCCTGCTATCTGCGCCTTTTCTCTTCCTCTAGAACGGGACAATGTGAAAACTGTCGAGTCCTCTTTTCTCTCTGGATCGGCATCTCCTTCTCTACTGGTCTTTCTGCTTCTAAAGTACCAACATGAAGGAATAAAACGCAGCTATTATTCGGATAAGATGTAAAACTAGCACCGCATAACTTCATCGTCTTGTCCCTAATAGATGAGAAAAATTTCCTATTCTAACTAGTATGCATATAGGGCGTGGGAATGAGGTCTATAAGATCAACTTGCACAATAATCTTTAAATAAAGATCCTTAAAGTACGTAACAATACTCAATTGTGGATATATAGTAGTTAGGTATCTCCAATTATAGATGGATATTGCCTCATGTATGTTCTTGAGAGCTCCTCCGAGACTCTCCAACATACCAATCTCAAACATGGAAGCTATAAATTATCGGCAAACAAAGCTATAGACAGGACATGAAAACGGATCTACATGTGGTGGTCCTGCATCATATCTATCACCCTCATAACGCAATTCTCTCCGTACGGGCCTTTTAGGCACGTAACCTTCCCTGTTCCCGCTCTCTCTCAGTGTAGGCGACATATCAAGCAATCTAGACTCGCCTTCAAATTCTCAACTAAAATCAATTTATCTTGAGAAAAGAAAAATTAAAAGTAGCCTGAAAATAAAAGGCAAGGTAAGGCTCAAAAGGAACAAAATGTTGAAAGCAAGGGAATTTGAGTAGTGCCTACAAGGAACCCAAAATGGAAAAAGGAAAAAAAAAAGGCAAGGAACAAAAATACTCAATTGGCTCCCTTTCTTTGGAACGAAAAGGGTATTTTGCGTAGAGTACTCAAAAAGGTCAAAAGATGATTGAAGCTTCGTTCCCGTTCTCTTTCCCGTTTCTTCTTTTCCTTTTTTTTTTTTTGATAGGCCGATACCCTAGATGGGCCGGCAAGGAGCTTCTGTAGAGGGGTGACGGCGGCTGGTGGTCCTACAGTGGCCGAATGGGTAGCGGGTGGCCGGAAAGACCGGCGGTTGCGCGGGCGGCGTAAACCGTCGGCTCCAAGGGGAAACCGAGGGTTTCACGGGTGGGGAGGGCTGCTCTGGGTGGTGGTGGAGGCTGGTGGTGGTGGGGTGGTGCTGCAGCGGCCGAGACCGGCGGCGGGGCATCAACGACGGGAATCCGGCCGGGAGAGGGGAAAAGCCGGGGCTTTTGGTGGTTGTGAGGGGCTGCTGGAGTGGTGGAGGGCCGGCGGATTCCGGCATGGGGGTGTGGGGGGTGCTGGGCGGCGCTGGGTGGTGATCGGCGGAGGTCTAGAGGACGGCGGACGGAGGAACAGTTTTTTTGGCGCAGAAGAAATTTTTTTTTTGTAGGGAAGCGGCTGCTTTGGTATAGGGGGTGGTGACTCGAGAGCGAACCGTGGCTAAAAGGATCGTCTTGGTTGGTTTAACCGCGATCTAGCCCAATAGGTTAACACAAAAGGAATCAAAGGTATGGGTTCGAGAAAAAGATTGGATCTTGGCTGAGTTATGATGAGATAATTCAGGCTACAATTAATCGTTTTCAAGAAAAATTGAAATTAGATTGTAAGAAAAAAGCAGTGTGTCAACGAGAATAGATTAATAACCGTTGTTCTTCCTGCTCCCAATCCCTTGTTTTTGTAGAACCTTCTCGACGGATCTTGAAAGCTGTGATTTTTCTTCTTTTTGATGGTGCGGTTGGTGTTGATTAACCTTAGCTCTGATGCCAATTTGATACGGGGATTAGCCGCGAGGTTTCCCGATCTTTCAACACCAAAACTGAAGATAAGAGAGATGAAGGGTTGGGACTTGGAGATGGTAGAAAACGTGATTTTGATGGAGGATTGATCCGATGATTGGAGATGGATCGTGCTGGATAGACTGGTTGAATCTCCTAGTCGCAATTCGACTCTTCCGTTCTAATCTTATGTAGATGGGAAATACGAGATTGTTCCCAAAACACCAGAAGTCGTTTGAAGATTGAAGAGAAGCCTATCTTAATTAGAGTCTCACCAAGTAGGACGGCTCTCCTATGCTCCAAACTAGGGTTTGAATAGGAGTCACACCTATTCGTTCTCGAGTCTCATGAGAAGAGAAAATACTGAAAAGTATCAAATGTATATTAAAGTCTGAATGTTTCAAGTCACACGTCCAGATGGCCTTATATAGGCACATATGGGACGTCCAAATTGAGTACACAGGCCTTGGGCTGGATCTAATATCGAGCCCGAAGATAAATAAAAGAAATAAATAGAATACGAAAAGATAAGATCAAATCTGTAAGAGATAAGATCTTCTACGAAAAGAAATATGATCATATCTTTAAGAGATAAGATCATCTAGAAAATAAAATAACAAATTAAAGTGCTAAAAAATTAAACAAGTCTAAATCCCAAAACAATAAAATAATAAAACATGCCCAATATTAAAATAGTCCAAATATGGGATGAAAAATAGTTTGGCAAAATGGACTTAATTTAATCACTTAAATTAGCCCGAAATTTGCAAAGTGGACACGATCATCCTCCTCTAGCTCTTCTGCCAACAAATCTACCCAATCTCGTTCATTTCCTTCATTTCTACGTGGATATGGGTTGGCAGACTCTCGATCCAATCCATCTTCATTTCGAGCGTCATGTCCCTGAATCTGATCCAATACATCTTGATTCTGAACTTCATTTCACCGAGACTCACTCTCATATCTAGTATAATTACTATCTCTCTCACAGGTAGTATCCCTGCTAGTATCTTTGCTACCCAATGTCACACTTCTATCTTTGCTATCCAATACATCTTGGTCCCGGCGCATGCGCCGTGCCTGCGCTTGCCTGCGATCACTGTCACAGTGCCTGCGGCCGAGCGTCGCCGCGCCTGCGGTTTGCCTTGTTCCGTCCCTGCGGCTTTCCGTTCCGCAGGTGCGTCTTGTACAGGATCTACCTATGATCCTTTCCTTTCCTAGTATGAGCGGGTTAGTAGCATGCTAGGTATATGTTTGAGGATAGAATGTTGATGAGTATGATATAGACAAACGCCGGTTATGGCTTTGAGGTTTAGTAGATTATCGAGGTTTATAAGTTGGATATGATCCATATGGATCCCTTGGGTCTAGGTGTGACCCCTTTGTTTGACAAGAGATTGATATCTCTGTATGCCTTGTATAGGCAGTGTTGTTCTCCAGATTTGGAGCTGAACATACTTGAGAGTATTACGTGGTTGAGATTACTTCGAGGTTGAGGTAAGTCCATAGGACTTACTTAGTTGCCATCCTTATATTGGATGTATGCATGAGTGGTGTTTGTTATATATGCTTGATAGCATGCGATGTTGTTTATTACCGACCTATGGTTTAGTGACTGCCCATTGTAGGGCCGTGATAACCTTTCCCTTTTCATCCCGCTGGGAGTGTGGGAGGTTCTTTGTAGTTAGGTCAGATCTGCTATACGGGATGGACTCCTTCATCACTCCCATAGGGTATACGGGGAGGAGTGCCGGAGCCACACCAGCTGGCTAATAGCGATAAGAGGCGAGGATTATGTATTCCTCGTGTCACATATGCTCATATACATTTATTTATACGATTTGAGTGTTGAACATTATAAAGATAATAAACCGGGTAAATGTGTGATAGCATGATGAGGTGTTTATTATTCCCTGATGTGTGATTATGCTTATGCATCTTCTATATATGTGTATGGTTAGCTAACGGTTTTATACCGTGTTGTAGATCCTTTGCAGGTTAGGAGAGCTACACAGTGATCCAAAGTGAGTGATCCGCTGAGGTCTCCGTACACTGGGTTATGCGAGGGTTATGGGTTTTGTATGTACAATATATGTTTTGGTTGTACTCAGCGGTTCTTATGTAAACCTTTTGATATGTATATATACAGTTTGATGTTTTGTTTTAATCTATATGTGCCTTGTTGTAAGATCCAGTGAACTTGTTGTCAGGTTAGGGTCAGGATCCATTGTGAGATCCTAGCCCAGTAGCGCCTCGAGTACTACGGATTCGGGGTGTTACAAAGTTGGCATCAGAGCCTTAGGTTTACAACAATGGCACTTGCAATCTGCGATAAAGGTCGAATAAATAAATAAACAGAACCCGAAAGGGGTCTGACTTTTCAAAGATTTTGGTTTTGAAATGAGTACAAATGTTTTGGGATAGCGTGTACGAGAAGCCATCACTCCTCTGAAGATCTCGACAGTATCAATATATAGATATTATGCTGTGATTGACTTGATATATATCTATACATATGGCATATATATAGCCTTATTGGTTAGGTGTATTTACCCTGCAGATGGCTCAAACTAGAGTTGTATCTGTAGATGGACGAGGTAGGGATATATTCCCTCTTTCTCCAGTAGAGGTAGGACAGAGTCAGATTTCCGCTGTTGATCCACCGGCAGCGGAGGAGGTTTCTGAGGTTATTGTTGAGAGTGTCGTTCTTGAGACTGGGAACGGTATAGCTAGGAGACATACACCACAGCGAGCCCAATCAGATGACTCGGATTATGTCTATATGAGGGGACCAGATTTCCGCGCTTATATCAGGTAAGTGGAGGAAGCGGCCAGAGAGGGTAGACCTACCCCATATCTGCCAGTACAAGGGGGATCTTTTGAAGGATTCCATGGAGTTACTCAAGTGCCATTTGTACCGGCACGTGCTGTTGAGATGACTCAAGTCTCAGAGGAGCATAGAAGGCTTGGAAAGAGATAGCGGACTGGGCAGACCAGTGGTACTGGTGGAGTTATTAGTTCTGAACTAAACCGGAGACGTCCAAGGTACCCCGCAACTGCACTGGTTGCAGCTACGGGTCGACGGTGTTTAAACTGTGATGATCTTGGACATTTACGACCAGCGTGCACGATGCCGTTAGTAACTTGTTTTACTTGTGGCAGGCGAGGTCACATAGAGATTTTCTATAGATGGGGTGGAGCTTCATCTCAACAGGGTATTGGTGGAGTTCCTGGTTCAGGGCGAGGCCAGAGCCGCCGAAGTCATCCCTCATCTGCATCAGCTACAGATAAGGGACCACAGTGTTTCAACTGTGGTGGTTATGGACATACGTGGTCAGAATGCACGAGGCAGACAGTGACTTGCTACATCTGCGGCAGACTAGGTCACGCACATATTTTCTGTAGACGGGGTGGAGCTTCGTCTCAGCAGGGTTCTACTCTTGCCAGTGTAGCAGCAGGTGGGCAGAGACCACCTCAGCAGCAAATTCAGGGACAGCAGAGAGTCCCAGATCGTTCTATGACTCAGGGATTTGCTCTTGTGCCGAGTAGAGGCAGAGGTCGTGGTGGGAGCACCACTGACACCAGAGGAGTTCAGGGTAGAGCTTTTGAGTTGAGGAGTGTAGAGGAGCCAACTACACCGACTTCTACAGGTACCATTCTGATTCATGATTTACCTGTTAGAGTTTTATTTGATACTGGTGATACGCATTCATTTATATATGATGCATGTGTTGAGCGTCTGAGTCTAGATACGACTGAGGGGATACCCTTTAGTATAGGGCTACCTGATGGTAGTAGGGTCAGAGGAACCCGTCAGATCCGTGACTGTCCCATTTCTATATGGACCCGTGTATTACTGGTTGACTTCTTTGTCATGCCATTAAGAGCATGAAGAAGTCATTTTAGGTATAGATTGGATGGATAGACACCAAGCAGTGTTAGATGTAGGTAGGAGGACTGTTACCCTCTCTTTCGAGTTAGGACAGATAGAGGTTTTCCGAGGTTGGGACCTGTGAAAATCAGGCACGGTTATCAGTGCGATACGGACAGCGGGATTGATTGCACAGGGATGTGAGGCTTTCTGGTGTTATGCCATGAAGGAGGGGGATAGTCCAACGTTAGAGGATATCCCAGTGGCCTGTGAGTTTGCAGATGTATTTGCTGAATCGTCCAGTTTGCCTCCTCAGAGGAGTGTGGACTTTAGCATTGACTTAGAGCCTGGTACGAGACCGATCTCGAAGGCCCCAAACCGGATGACGCCTGTCGAGATGTTGGAGCTGAAGAAGCAACTCGAGGAGTTGGCTGAGAAGGGCTTCATCCGACCTAGCGTGTCCCCATGGGGAGCACCTATCCTCTTCGTACGAAAGAAGGACGGATCGTTGAGACTGTGTATTGTTTACAAAGAGCTGAACAAGGTGACCATCAAGAACAAGTATCCATTGCCTCGTATTGATGACTTGTTAGATCAGCTTCAGGGAGCGGCTGTATTCTCCAGGATTGAACTGCACTCAAGATATCACCAACTGAGGGTGAGAGAGCAGGATGTGCACATGACAGCATTCCGGATCAGATATGGACACTACGAGTTTGTACTGATACCATTTGGGCTTACGAATGCCCCAGCCATCTTCATGGAGTTGATGAACAACATATTAATCGACTTCCTGGATCAGTTGTGGTGGTCTTCATAGATGACATTCTGGTTTACTCTCGTAGCAGAGAGGAACATGTAGGGCAGCTGAGGACTGTGTTACAGGTTTTACGAGATAGAGAATTTTATGCTAAGTTCTCTAAGTGCGAGTTCTGGATGTCAGAGGTAGCATTCCTGGGTCATGTTGTATCAACTGAAGGGATCAAGGTGGATCCGGCAAAGATCGAGGCAGTAGCAGCTTGGACAACACCGACGAACGTCAAGGAAGTACGTAGCTTTCTTGGCCTAGCCGGTTATTACCGACGCTTTGTGGAGGGATTTTCTATGATTGTCCGTCCACTGACGAGTCTGCTGAGGAAGACTACCAGATTTGTATGGTCTGATCAGTGTATGCAGAGTTTTGAGGAGCTGAAGAGACGTCTGACTTCTGCTCCTATTTTGGCACAGTCAGAGGGTACAGATGATTTTGTGGTTTACAATGATGCATCCAAGCTAGGCTTGGGATGTGTATTGATGCAGCGGGGCAGAGTGATTGCATATGCATCTAGACAACTGAAAACATTTGAGGAGAACTACCCGACACATGATCTGGAGTTGGCAGAGGTAGTTAATGCATTGAAGATCTCGAGACATTATCTGTATGGTGCCACATGTCAGATCTTCACACACTATAAGAGTCTGAAGTATATTTTCACGCAACGAGAATTGAATAACCGCCAGCGTAGGTGGCTTGAGCTGATCAAGGACTTTGATCTGGAGATTCTGTATCATCCAGGGAAGGCGAACGTTGTCGCCGACGCCTTGAGCAGGAAGACGCATCGAGAGCAGGCGATTGCGAGGCTGACAGTTCAGCATCAGTTATAGAGAGACCTGATCTGGTTAGAGCTGGATATCCAGTTTCCTGATGAGGATGTCCAATTGAATACTTTAGAGGTTCTTCCTAATCTGTTGGGTGAAATCCAACAGAAGCAGGGGACCTGCCCGACACTGATGAGGATCCGAGAAAGGATGTCTCGGGATGAGGCACCATAGTTCCTACTAGGAGCAGATGGAGTATTGAGGCGCCGCGGTCGCGCCTGTGTACCCGCTGATGCGGATCTACGCCAAAGGATTTTATAGGACGCTTACTGTACGCCTTATTCAGTGCACCCATGTACGAGTAAGATGTACCAGGATTTGAGACGTTCATATTGGTGGGGAGGGCTGAAGCCCGATGTAGCCAGATTTGTGGCACAGTGTTCGACCTGTCAGCAGGTCAAGATCGAGCATAGTAGACCTAGAGGTGAGCTCCATCCACTACCTGTTCCACAAAGGAAGTGGGAGGACGTAACCATGGATTTTGTGACTGGGTTGAGACCGAGCAGGAGCTTTGATGCCATTTGGGTTATTGTGGACCGATTGACGAAGACGGCCCGTTTTATCCCTATCCGGGAAACGTGTCCAGTGAGCAGATTAGCAGAGGAGTACACTAGGCATATAGTGAGACTCCATGGTGTACCGAGGACGATCGTCTTAGAGAAATATGGACGATTTACCTCGAGCTTTTGGCAGCAGATTCAAACTGCCCTGGGGACGAGTTTGCACTTCACGACTGCGTTCTATCCTCAGACAGATGGTCAGTCAGAGAGGACCATTAAGACACTAGAGGATATGTTGCAAGCTTGAATTGTGTGTTGGATTGGGAACAAGTGTGGACGGATCATCTCCCACTAGTTGAGTTCTCATACAACAACAACTGACATGCATTTATTGGGATGGTCCCATATGAGGCATTGTATGGACAGAGATGCCGTACTCCGTTATGCTGGGATGAGCAGAGCAGTGTTAGTGGTTTGACACCTGATCAGATTCAGGATGATGTGGCTCGTGTAGCACTGATTAGAGAGAGGATGCTGACTGCACAGAGCTGTCAGAAGTCTTATGCAGATAGGAGGCCTAGACCCCTAGAGTTCATAGTGGGAGCCCATGTGTGGCTGAGGGTGTCTCCGACACGAGGTGTTAGACGCTTTGGCATTAAGGGGAAGTTGAGCCCCCGATATGTTGGACCGTTCGAGATTCTGGATCGGGTTGGGAGCGCAACATACAGATTAGCTTTGCCTCCGAGATTAGAGGGTGTTCACCCAGTGTTTCACGTGTCTCAGCTGAGGGAGTATATACCAGATCCAAGACATATAGTGAGTTATGATGATTTGGTGGTTGAGCCGGACCACACTTTTATTGAGCACCCGATTGCAGTCCTAGAACGAGGTATGAGACGCCTGCGTTCGAAGGACATTCCTATGCTGAGGATACAGTGGCCGAGACGAGGACCTGATGAGGCTACATGGGAGACTGAGGATAGTATCCAGAGGAACTATCCAGAGTTCTATGCCGAGATAAATGTACATGTAGGATCGACGAGTAGATCTTAGTACTATCTTGATGAGTGTTATGCTTACGTGCTTATATGCTTATATGCTACGATGTGTTTATTTTCGTACTAGCTATGATATGATGTGATTGTGATCTTAGTAGATCTTGTTGTGCTAGTACGACTGATGTTTATAGCTGGAGATGACTCTTTCCTCCATGCTATTGAGATACGATTAGGATTCAGGTGGAGATGGTTATTCCTCCATGCTATTTTGATGGACATAGTATTGCTAGAGATGTTTTTCCTCCATGCCCTTCTGTTGTGATGATGATACGGCTAGAGATGTTTTTCCTCTATGCCCTTGTAATATGATTATAGTTTGGCTAGAGATGGTTTTTCTCTATGCCTTGGATAGTATAGTGATCTTGTAGCTGGAGATGCTGAGTTCCTTCATGCTTGTGTTTGAGGTTATAGAGTGTTATAGGTTGATACCTTATGAGCGGAGAGGTGATGCCTCCGATAGAGAAAGTTATACCTCGGCTTTTGAGTCCGAGTGGTTTGAGGATTTCACAAGTTTCGGGACGTAACTTGTTTTTAGGGGGGAGAGATGTAAGAGCCTTAGTCTTTGGAGCCATTTTGGCCTTAGCCGCCCTCGCGGGTTTAGGGAGCCGCCCCTGCGGCTCGTGTAGTCTTCCGCCCCTGCGGCTCTGGGAACCGCCCCTGCTGTTTCTTGCGGCTGCAGCCGGCTTTGTTGACCGGTTGACTCGTGCTTTACCTTCTCTTCTTACCTTGGGAGCAAGGGTTTCTTCTTCAGTCTTCATTCCCAATCCAGCTTCTCACGTCCTTCTTGCTTCTCCCTTCTCTCCTTCTTTATCTTGATCTTGGATTCCTTGAGTTTGAAAGAGTTTGTATGTGGCTTTTGGTGGTTGATGATGTGTGATGTGTTGCTGAGCTTGGGAGCCAGCTGAGGTAGTAGATGTGGATCATTTCCTTGCCTAGACCAACAATAGTGGTAAGCTCCTTGCTTCTCCTTCCTTTCTTTTTTCCTTGTTTCCTCTTCCCTAGCTTAGGATTAGATGTATGGAAGGTATATTGATGTTAGAATGTGTATGTATATGTTTGTGCTTGGCCATGTAATGATGAAGACGTGATTTGATCACGTGAAGAGTGAAAGAGAACTCGGGAGGCTACGTTCTGCACTATCGCCGCCCCCGCGTCTGGAAGCTGCCGCCCCTGCGGGAACCCTGTCACCGCACCCGCGCCCGGAAGTTGCCGCCCCCGCGGCCACGGTCCCGGCGCATGCACCGTGCCTGCGCTTGCCTGCGACCACTGTCACAGTGCCTGCGGCCGAGCGTCGCCGAGCCTGCGGTTTGCCTTGTTCCGCCCCTGCGGCTTTCCGTTCCGCAGGTGCGTCTTGTACAGGATCTACCTATGATCCTTTCCTTTCATAGTATGAGCGGGTTAGTAGCATGCTAGGTATATGTTTGAGGATAGAATGTTGATGAGTATGATATAGACAAATGCCGGTTATGGCTTTGAGGTTTAGTAGATTATCGAGGTTTATAAGTTGGATATGATCCATATGGATCCCTTGGGTCTAGGTGTGACCCCTTTGTTTGACAGGAGATTGATATCTCTGTATGCCTTCTATAGGTAGTGTTGTTCTCAAGATTTGGAGCTGATCATACTTGAGAGTACTACGTGGTTGAGATTACTTCGAGGTTGAGGTAAGTTCATAGGACTTACTTAGCTGTCATCCTTATATTGAATGTATGCATGAGTGGTGTTTGTTATATATGCTAGATAGCATGCGATGTTGTTTATTACCGACCTATGGTTTAGTGACTACCCATTGTAGGGCCGTGATAACCTTTCCCTTTTCATCCCGCTGGGAGTGTGGGAGGTTCTCTGTAGTTAGGTCAGATCTGCTATACGGGATGAACTCCTTCATCACTCCTCATAGGGTATACGGGGAGGAGTGCCGGAGCCACACCAGCTGGATAATAGCGATAAGAGGCGAGGATTATATATTCCTCGTGTCACATATGTTCATATACATTTATTTAAACGAGTGTTGGACGTTATAAAGATAATAAACCGGGTAAATGTGTGATAGCATGATGAGGTGTTTATTATTCCCTGATGTGTGATTGTGCTTATGCATCTTCTATATATATGTGTATGGTTAGCTAACGGTTTTATACCGTGTTGTAGATCCTTTGCAGGTTAGGAGAGTTGCAGAGTGATCCAGAGTGGGTGATCCGTTGAGGGCTCCGTACACTGGGTTATGCGAGGGTTATGGGTTTTGTATGTACGGTATATGTTTTGGTTGTACTCAGCGGTTCTTATGTAAACCTTTTGATATGTATATATACTGTTTGATGTTTTGTTTTAATCTATTTGTGCCTTGTTGTAAGATCTAGTGAACTTGTTGTCAGGCTAGGGTTAGGATCCATTGTGAGATCCTATCCTAGTAGCGCCTCGAGTCCTACGGATTCGGGGTGTTACAAAAAATCAACAAGCTGAAGTGCATGTAGTGTCCAAAGAAGAGGATGCAAATTTCGTCAATAGAGGTAATTTTCAGGAGGATATCAAAATCAAAGAGGTTATAACAACAATAATTTCAATAGGAATTACCAAGGAAACAATTTCAGGCCTGACCACAATCATCCCGGCTTTTCTTACTCTAATCCTGAGGGTGCTATGAACCCTCAACCTTCTTCTCGTGGTGCAGGTCAGACGTCTAGGCCAGCTGAAGCATCTCAACCGAAAAATCGAGTTGAGATGATGTTTGAGCAATTAATGGCAAGGATGAACCATCTGGAGAGTTTTGTCACTAGGATCACCAAAACTCAAAAGGATTTGGAATCCTAATGGCAAAAGGAGTGTAAAATGGCTAAAATCGATCCAACGAAGCAATCCATGGAAATTAATACTAGGAGTGGATTGGAAACCAATGATCCACAACCGAAAAAAGTAGAGAAGGAGAGGAATAACGTGGAGAAAGAGCCTAAAGAGAAGGAACCCATCTACGTTCCACATCCTCCATACAAGCCTCCTCTTCCATTCCCTCAAGCTAAAGCTAGAGCCCGATTGGACAAGCAATTTGGTAAATTCCTTGACATTTTGACTAAAATGCAAATTAACATACCTTTTGTTGATCCTATTCTAGGGATGCATGCCTATAGAAAGTTCTTGAAAAAAATCTTCTCTAATAAGAGGAAACTAGAGGAAATTTGAGCGATCCCGAATCCTTTTGTGTACCAATCAAGGTTGGAGATGGGACATACAAAGCATTGTTCGATCTTGGAGCTAGTGTTAGCATTATCCCACTCGCATTATGCAAGAAGGTTGGACTTGGAGAACCGAAACCTGTGAAGATGACTCTTTACATGGCAGACAGATCTACTACACGTCCAATAGGGATTATTGAAGACATTCTCATTCAGCTTGAGAGGTTCTTCATCCCCATTGATTTTGTGGTACTGACATTCTTGTTGATTGTCTCGTTCCTATCATTCTTGGGAGACCATTCCTTGCTGTAACACCCTGAATCCGTAGGACTCGAGCCGCTACTGGGCTAGGATCTCACAATGGATCCTGACCTTAGCCTGACAACAAGTTCATTGAATCTTACAACAAGGCATAGATAGATTAAAACAAAACATCAAACTAATATATATATATATATATATATATATATATGTATATATATATATATATATCAGTTTGATGTTTTGTTTTAATCTATTTGTGCCTTGTTGTAAGATCTAGTGAACTTGTTGTCAGGCTAGGGTTATGATCCATTGTGAGATCCTATCCCAGTAGCGCCTCGAGTCCTACGGATTCGGGGTGTTACAAAAACTCAACAAGCTAAAGTGCATGTAGCATCCAAAGAAGAGGATGCAAATTTCGTCAATAGAGGTAATTTTAAGGAGGATATCAAAATCAAAGAGGTTATAACAACAATAATTTCAATAGGAATTACCAAGGAAACAATTTCAGGCCTGACAACAACCATCCTGGCTTTTCTTACTCTAATCCTGAGGGTGCTATGAACCCTCAACCTTCTTCTCGTGGTGCAGGTCAGACGTCTAGGCCAGCTGAAGCATCTCAACCGAAAAATCGAGTTGAGATGATGTTTGAGCAATTAATGGCAAGGATGAACCATCTGGAGAGTTTTGTCACTAGGATCCCCAAAACTCAAAAGGATTTGGAATCCTAATGGCAAAAGGAGTGTAAAATGGCTAAAATCGATCCAACGAAGCAAGCCATGGCAATTAATACTAGGAGTGGATTGGCAACCAATGATCCACAACCGAAAGACGTAGAGAAGGAGGAATAACGTGGAGAAAGAGCCTAAGGTCAGTGTACTTGTTGTCAGACTAACCATACACATCAATATCCCATATCCCACGATAACGCCCCAGTGTACGAAGCCCTCACCGGATCACCCCTCTGGATCACTCTGCAGCTCTCCTAACCTGCAAAGGATCTACAACACGGTATAAAACCATTAGCTAACCATACACATATATATAGAAGATGCATAAGCACAAACACACTTCAGGAAAAGATAAACATATAATCATGTTGTCACACATTTACCCAGTTAATTATCTTTATTAGGTCCAACACTCAAATCGTATAAATATCTGCATATGAATATATGTGACACAAGGAATATATATAATCCTCGCCTCTGAGTGCTATAGCCAGCTGGAGTGGTATAAGAGCAACTTCCCGTATACCATAAGGAGTGGTAAGTGCCCTTCTCGTATACCAGATCTGGCCGGACTACAGAGAACCTCCCAGACTCCACTACGGGATGAAAGGCAAGTTGTCACAACCACTACAATGGGCGGTCACTAAACCATAGGTCGGTAATAAACAACATCGCATGATATCAAGCATATAACACACATCACTCATGCATACATCCAATATAAGGATGGTAGCTAAGTAAGTCCTATGGACTTACCTCAACCTCGAAGTAATCGCAACCACGATCAACTCCAAATCTGGAGGACAACACTACCTAATAGCAAGGTATAAAGAGATATCAAATCTCCTATCAATCAAAGGGGTCACACCTAGACCCAAGGGATCCATATGAATCATATCCAACTTATAAACCTCGATAATCTAAGAAGCCTCAAAGCCATAACCGGCATATAGATATATCATACTCACCATCATTCTATCCTCATACACATACCTAGCATGCCACTAACTCGCTCATACTAGGAAAGGAAAGGATCAATACTACTCTAAGTAGATCCTATACAAGACGCACCTGCGGAACGGAAAGACGCAGGGCGGAAAGGCACGCTGGCGCGGCCGCTGTAACCGTGGCCGCAGGGGTGGCGGCTTCCGGGGCAGGTGCGGTGACAAGGTCCCGCGGGGGCGGCAACGCTGTGGCGCAGGGGCGGCGACGTTGCAGAACGTAACCTCCCGACTTCTCTTCCACTCTTCACGTGATCAAATCACGTCTTCTCCATTCCATAGCCAAACACATACACGTACATACACATTCTAACATCAATACACACCTAAAACATCTAATCCTAAGCTGAGAAAGATGGAATTGAATCAAAGAAGAACAAAGGAGAGGCAAGGAGCTTACCACTACTATGGCTTATCCAAGGAAATGATCACCAAACACCATCAACTGGCTCCCAAGCTCAGCAATACACACATCATGCTCATCATCATCAACCACACAACAAAACTCTTCCAAACTCAAAGGAAATCAAGCACAAGATCAAAGAGAGGAAATGAGGGAAAGAAGGACGTGAGAATGCTGGAGAAGTGAAGAAACGCTTGATCAGAAGCCAATGACGAGGCTTAAGAAGGAAGGAAGGAAGAGAGTAAAGCAGGAGTCAACCGGTCAACAAAACCGGCTGCAGCCGCAAGAAACCGCAGGGGCGGTCCCCTTAGCCGCAGGGGTGGAACAACAGGTAAGCCGCGGGGGCGGCCTCACGGACCCGCGGGCGCGGCTAAGGCCAAAAACGGCTCCAAAAACTAAGGCTCTTACATCTCACACCCGTAAAGACAAGTTTCGTCCCGAAACTTGTAAAATCCTCAAACCACTCGGACTCACAAGCCGAGGTACAACTCTCTCTATAACCTCAAACATAAGCATGGAGGAAAACATCAACTCCAACAACAAAATCACTATACAAGGCATAGAGGAAAACCATCTCTAGCCAACTATAATCATATCACAATGCATAGAGGAAAAACATCTCTAGCCATAACATACTCATAACAGAAGGGCATGGAGGAAAAACATCTCCAGCAATACTATGTCCATCAAAATAGCATGAAGGAATAACCATCTCCAACTGAATCCTAATCGTATCACAATAGCATGGAGGAAAGATCCATCTCCGCCTATAAACAATAATCATACTAGCACAACAAGATCTAATAAGATCATATATCACCTCAAAGCTAGTATGAAAATAAACATATCATAACATATAAGCACATAAGCATAACACTCACCAAGATAGTACTAAGATCTACTCGTCGATCCTACAGGTACATCTATCTCGGCATAGAACTATGGATAGTTCCTCTAGATACTATCTTCAGTCTCCCATGTAGCCTCATCAGGTCCTCGTCTCGACCACTGTATCCTCAGCATAAGAATGTCCTTCGAACGCAGGCGTCTCATACCTCGTTCTAGGACTGCAATCGGGTGCTCAACAAAAGTGTGGTCCGGCTCAACCACCAAATCATCATAACTCACGATGTGTCTTGGATCTAGTAGGTACTCCCTCAGCTGAGACACGTGAAACACAGGGTGAACACCCTCTAATCTCGGAGGCAAGACTAATCTGTATGTTGCGCTCCCAACCCGATCCAAAATCTCGAACGGTCCGACATATCGGAGGCTCAACTTCCCCTTAATGTCAAAACATCTAACACCTCGTGTCGGAGACACTCTCAGCCACACATGGGCTCCCACTCTGAACTATAGAGGTCTACGCCTCCTATCAGCATAAGACTTCTGACGGCTCTACGCAGTCAACATCCGCTCTCTAATCAGTGCTACTAGAGCAACATCATCCTGAATCTGATCAGGTGTCAAACCACTAACACTGCTCTGCTCATCCCAGCATAACGGAGTACGGCATCTTTGTCCATACAGTGCCTCATATGGGGCCATCCCAATAGATGCATTCCAGTTGTTGTTGAATGAGAACTCAACTAGTGGGAGATGATCCGTCCAGACTTCTCCCCAATCCAACACACAAGCTCGCAACATATCCTCTAGGGTCTGAATGGTCCTCTCTGACTGCCCATCTGTCTGAGGATGGAACGCAGTTGTGAAGTGCAAACTCGTCCCCAAGGCAGTCTGAATCTGCTGCCAAAACCTCGAGGTAAATCGTCCATCTCTGTCTGAGACGATCGTCCTCGGTACCCCATGGAGTTTCACTATCTGTCTAGTGTACTCCTCAGCTAATCTGCTCAATGGTAACATTTCCCACATAGGGATAAAACGTGCCGTCTTCGTCAGTCTGTCCACTATAACCCACATAGCATTAAAACTCCTGCTCGGTCTCAGGCTAGTAAAAAAGTCCATGGTGACATCTTCCCACTTCCTATGTGGTACAGGCAGTGGATGGAGTTCACCTCCAAGTCTGCAATGCTTGATCTAGACCTGCTGACAGGTCGCTCACTATGCCACAAATTTGGCCACGTCGGGCTTCAGCCCTCCACACCATATGAACGTCTCAAATCCTGGTATATCTTACTCATAACTGGGTGCACTGAATAAGGCATACAGTGAGCCTCCTGTAATATCCTCTGGCGCAAATCGGCATTTGCGGGTACACAGACGCGACCGCGGCGTCTCAACACTCCATCTGCTCTTACAAGGAACTGTGGTGTCTCATCCCGAGACATCCTCTCTCGAATCCTCGTCAGTGTCGGGCAGGTCTCCTGCTTCTGTTGGATCTCACTCAACAGATCAGGAAGAACCTCTAGAGTACTCAGTTGGGCATCCTCATCAGGAAACTAGATGTCCAACTCTAACGAGACCAAATCTCTCTGTAACTGATGTTGAACTGTCAGCTTCGCAATCGCCTGCTCTCGAGGCGTCATCCTGCTCAGGGCGACGGCAACAACGTTCGCCTTCCCCGGATGGTACAAAATCTCCAGATCAAAGTCCTTGATCAGCTCAAGCCACCTACGTTGGCGGTTATTCATTTCCCGTTGCGTGAAAATGTATTTCAGACTCTTATGGTCTGTGAAGATCTGACATGTAGCACCCTACAGGTAATGTCTCCAGATCTTCAGTGCATGAACTACCGCTGCCAACTCCAGATCATGAGTCGGGTAGTTCTCCTCATACGTCTTCAGCTGTCTAGACGCATATGCAATCACTCTACCTCGCTACATCAACACACATCCCAAGCCTAGCTTGGATGCATCACTATAAACCACAAAATCCTCTATACCCTCTGGATGTGCCAAAACAGGAGCAGAAGTCAGACGTCTCTTCAGCTCCTCAAAAATCTGTGTACACTGCTCAGACCATACAAATCTGGTAGTCTTCCTCAGCAGACTTGTCAGTGGACGGGCAATCACAGAAAATATCTCCACAAAGCGTCGGTAATAACCGGCTAGGCCAAGAAAGCTAGGTACTTCCTTGACGTTCGTCGGTGTCGTCCATGCTGGTACTAACTCTATCTTCGCCGGATCAACCTTGATCCCCTCGGCGGAAACAACATGACCCAAGAATGCTACCTCTGGCATCCAAAACTCACACTTAGAGAACTTAGCATAAAGTTCTCTATCTCGTAAGACCTGCAAAACAGTCCTCAGCTGTCCTACATGCTCCTCTCTGTTGCGAGAGTACACCAAAATGTCATCTATGAAGACCACCACAAACTGATCCAGGAAGTCGATGAATATGTTGTTCATCAACTCCATGAAGACTACTAGGGCATTCGTAAGCCCAAATGCATCACTACAAACTCGTAGTGTCCAAATCTTGTCCGAAATGCTGTCCTGTGCACATCCTGCTCTCTCACCCTCAGCTTGTGATACCCTGAACGCAAGTCAATTCTAGATAACACAGTCGCTCCATGAAGTTGATCTAACAAATCATCAATACGAGGCAGTGGATACTTGTTCTTGATGGTCACCTTGTTCAGCTCTCTGTAATCTATGCACAATCTCAACGATCCGTCCTTCTTCCGTACGAAGAGGACAAGTGCACCCCATAGGGACACGCTAGGGCAAATGAAGCCCTTCTCAGCCAGCTCCTCAAGTTTCTTCTTCAGCTCCAGCATCTCGACAGGCGTCATCCGGTATGGGGCCTTCGAGATAGGTCTCGTACCAGGCTCTAAATCAATGCCAAAATCCACACTCCTCTAAGGCGGAAAACTAGACGGCTCAGCAAATACATCTGCAAATCATAGACAACTGGGATATCCTCTAATGTTGGACTCTCCCCCTCCTTCATGGCATAACACCAGAAGGCCTCACAACCCTGTGCAATCAGCCTCGCTACCCATATCGCGCTGATAACCATGCCTGATTTTCCAAGGTCCCAACCTCGGAAATCTCTATCGGTCCTAACTCGGTAGAGAGGGTAACAGTCTTCCTACCTACATCTAAGACTGCCTGATTCCTATCCATCCAATCCATACCTAAAATGACTTTTTCATGCACTAATGGCATGATAAAAAAGTCAACAAGTAAAACACGGGTCCCTACAGAAACGGGACATTCACGAATCTCACGGGTACCTCTGACCCTACTACCATCAGGCAACCCTATACTAAAGGGTATCCCCTCAGTCGTATCTAGACTCAGACGCTCAACACAGGCATCAGAAATAAAAGAGTGCGTAGCACCCGTATCAAACAAGACTCTAACAAGTAAACAATGAATCAGAATGGTACTTGTAGCAGTCTGTGCAGCTGGCTCCTTTGCACTCCCAGCTCAAAAACTCGACCTTGTGGTCCTCTTGTATCAGTGGTGCACCCACCACGACCTCTGCCTCTACACGGCCCAGGAGCAGATCCTTGAGTCGTAGGGTGATTTGGGACTCTTTGTTGTCCCTGTGTCTGTTGTTGCTGAGGTGGCCTCTGCCCACCTCCCGCTACACTGGAAGGAGAAGAACCCTGCTGAGATGAAGCTCCGCCCTGTCGGCAGTAAACAGCTTTGTGACCCTGTCTACCACAGGTGTAGCAAGTCACTAGTGGCCTCGTGCACTCTGGCCTCATATGTCCTGGATCACCACAGTTATAACACTGACGTCCCTTATCTGCAACCGGTGCAGATGAGGGATGACTTTGGCATCTCTGACCTCGCCAAACACTAACAGCACCACTGGTCTGCCCAGTACGCTGTCTCTTCTCAGACCCTCCGGTCTGAGAAGCTCTCCTCTGTCCAGCTCTCTCTCTCTCATAATCAGAAGCCCGGTCCTGATAATCCACCAAGGTGTCACAGTGAAACCCTGCCATGTAAGTCCGGGTAGTATCCCTCAGTCGTTGGGAGAACAAATATACATGCTGATCTACAAGAGGTGCAGCTGGACCCATCAAAACCAGCTCCTCCTGGAACCTCCTGATAGCCTCTGAGACTGGTACATCCTCAAATTCAACCTCAACAAAATCTTGCAGTTTCTCCCTCCTTAGTGAGGCAGGGCAGAAACGCTCTCTGATCATAGTCCTCATATGCTCATAACTGGTAACCTGACCCCGTAATAAATTCCCGGAATAAAGTCTGTACCAACTCGATCAGTCTATCTGCTGGACATCGAATAAACTCCAGAGCTGAGTCTACATGCCCGATCCATAACTCCACCTCTAACCCCACCTTCCCAGAGAAAGGGGGTACACCCATCTGGTGGAATGCCTTCAACCAGGTATCGGGTCGAGGCCCTCGATGCTCCTCCAGAACTCGAGCAGTCTCAACAACATGTGCTTGTGCAGCTGGCACCTGAGTCACTCCGTGGGATCTCTCACATGGTCCCTCCTGTGCCCGTAGATCTGGGGCACGTCTACCGGCTCTGGCGGTCTCCTCTACTCGTCTGATATAAGCACGAAACTCTGATCCCCCCATGGAGACACGATCAGAATCACCAGACTGGCTCTCTGTGATCCCTGCCTCTCAGCAGCACCGTTCCCAGTCTCAGGAACGGCACTCTCAACAACCTCCTCGTAAATCTCTCCCGCTGCATGTGAACTGCCAGCAGGAGTCCTACCCCGTCCTCTACCTAGAGGGGGTCTACCTCTACCTCGTCTAGCTGCAGATAAGGCTCTAGTCCGAACCATCTGCAGGGTATAAACCTAATTTAGAAGGCTATATATATGCCATATGTATAGATATATATAAAGTCAATCACAGCATAATATCTAAATATATATATCTATACTGTCGAGATCTTCAAATGGGTGATGGCTTCAAATACACGCTATCCCAAAACATTTGTACTCGTTTCAAAACCAAAACCTTTTGAAAAGTCAAACCCCTTTCGGGTTCTGTTTATTTATCTATTCGACCTTTATCGCAGACTACAAGTGACATTGTTGTCAACCTAAGGCTCTAATACCAACTTTGTAACACCCCGAATCCGTAGGACTCGAGGCGCTACTGGGCTAGGATCTCACAATGGATCCTGACCCTAGTCTGACAACAAGTTCATTGGATCTTACAACAAGGCACAAATAGATTAAAACAAAACATAAAACTGATATATATATATATATATATATATATATATATATATGTATCAAAAGGTAATACAGAGTAACCGCTAAGTACAAAATCAAAATATATATCCGTACATCATAAATATCTCATATCCCACGATAACGCCCTAGTGTACGGAGCCCTCAGCGGATCACACCTCTAGATCACTTTGCAGCTCTCCTAACCTGCAAAAGATCTACAACACGGTATAAAACCGTTAACTAACCATACACACATATATAGAAGATGCATAAGCACAAACACACTTCAAGAAAACATAAACACATCATCATGTTATCACACATATACCCGGTTAATTATCTTTATAAAGTCCAACACTCAAATCGTATAAATATATGTATATAAACATATGTGACACGAGAAATATATATATAATCCTCGCCTCTGAGTGCTATAGCCAGCTGGAGTGGTATAAGCGCACCTTCCAGTATACCATAAGGAGTGGTAAGTGCCCTTCCCGTATACTAGATCTGGCCTGACTACAGAGAACCTCCCAGACTCAACTACGGGATGAAAGGCAAGTTGTCACAGCCACTACAATGGGCGGTCACTAAACCATAGGTCGGTAATAAACAACATCGCATGCTATCAAGCATATAACACACATCACTCATGCATACATCCAATATAAGGATGGTATCTAAGTAAGTCCTATCGACTTACCTCAACCTCGAAGTAATCGCAACCACGATCAACTCCAAATCTGGAGGACAACACTACCTAATAGCAAGGTATAAAGAGATATCAAATCTCCTATCAATCAAAGGGGTCACACCTAGACCCAAGGGATCCATATGGATCATATCCAACTTATAAACCTCGATAATCTACTAAACCTCAAAGCCATAACCGACATATAGATATATCATACTCATCATCATTCTATCCTCATACACATACCTAGCATGCCACTAACCCGCTCATACTAGGAAAGGAAAGGATCAATACTACTCTAAGTAGATCCTATACAAGACGCACCTGCGGAACGGAAAGACGCAGGGCGGAAAGGCACGCTGGCGCGGCCTCTGTAACCGTGGCCGCAAGGGTGGCGGCTTCCGGGGCAGGTGCGGTGACAAGGTCCCGCGGGGGCGGCAACGCTGTGGCGCAGGGGCGGCGACGTTGCAGAACGTAACCTCCCGACTTCTCTTCCACTCTTCACGTGATCAAATCACGTCTTCTCCATTCCATAGCCAAACACATACACGTACATACACATTCTAACATCAATACACACCTAAAACATCTAATCCTAAGCTGAGAAAGATGGAATTGAATCAAAGAAGAAAAAAGGAGAAGCAAGGAGCTTACCACTATTGTGGCCTATTCAAGGAAATGATCACCAAACACCATCAACTGGCTCCCAAGCTCAGCAATACACACATCATGCTTGTCATCATCAACCACACAACAAAACTCTTTCAAACTCAAAGGAAATCAAGCACAAGATCAAAGAGAGGAAATGAGGGAAAGAAGGACGTGAGAAAGCTGGAGAAGTGAAGAAACGCTTGATCAGAAGCCAAGGACGAGGCTTAAGAAGGAAGGAAGGAAGAGAGTAAAGCACGAGTCAACTGGTCAACAAAACCGGCTGCAGCTGCAAGAAACCGCAGAGGCGGTTCCCTTAGCCGCATGGGCGGAACAACAGGCAAGCCGCAGGGGCGGCCTCACGGACCCGCGGGCGCGGTTAAGGCCAAAAACGGCTCCAAAAACTAAGACTTTTACACTTGCTACGTCTAGATGTCTAGTTGATTGTAAGAGAGCAACACTTACTTTCAATATTGATAAGGAGATGGTAAAATTTTAGCTCCCTTCTCTAATCAAGGAACTAGTCTTTGAAGATGAAATGTACAACATCCTTGATGATGATGAAGACTCTTGGGAAACGGTAAATTCAATTCTATCCGCAGAATTTCTTGAGTAGGTTTTGGGATTTTTTTCCAAAATAATAAAAAAAAAGAAATTATTTCCGAATGTAGATAAGGAAAAAAACTAATTCCGAGAATAGGAAGGCATCCGAGGTTCGGGTGAGAGTCGCCGGCTGAGACTGCAAGTTATCGAATAACTCGCAGTTTCAGCCACCCGGTTATTTTTTTTAAAAAAATTTCACAAGGAAATCGCCGTCTAAGACGGCGATTTCCCTTTCTTATTTATTTATATATATATTTTTTTAATTCTTTTTTTTTAAAAAACGAGCATTAACTTTGAATTCTTTTTTTTAAAATTCAATGTTAATGCTCGTTTTTTTTTAAAAAAAAAGTTTTTTAAAAAAACAAACAAAAAAGTTCGAATTTTTATATAAAAAAAAAAAGAATTCAAAGTTAATGCTCGTTTTTTTTAAAAAAAGAATTTTAAAAAAAATATATATAAATAAATAAGAAAGGGAAATCGCCGTCTTAGACGGCGATTTCCTTCCAACTTAAAAAAAAAAAAAAAAGAATCGCCGTCTTAGACGGCGATTTCCTTGTGAAAATTTTTAAAAAAATAACCGGGTGGCTGAAACTGCGAGTTATTCGATAACTCGCAGTCTCAGCCGGCGACTCCCACCCGAACCTCGGATGCCTTCCTATTCTCGGAATTAGTTTTTTTCCATACCTAGATTCAGAAATAATTTTCTTTTTTTATTATTTTGGAATAAAAACCCAGGTTTTGACCAGGAGCATCATGAGTGTGGAGGAAGAAGATGAGCATTTCGAAGATATCCAAGCTTTGAGTCTACTTCCCGTCGACGAAGAAGCTGAATTCGAAGAGTTGACGGATGTGTATGAAATCTCGGCCCGAGATGCAAAAATCTCGGCCGAGATTTCACAACAGAGAGTCATGTCACGGGGCGAGATGGAAAAATCTTGGCCGAGACCGATTGAAGTACCTCGGCCAAAAATAAAATATCTCAACCGAGATTTCAATCCAGAGACCTGGATCACGGCCCGAGATCCAAAAATCTCTGCCGAGATCAAGGAAGGGTCGTCAAAAGTTGAAGATTAACCCTTAGATGCAGTGGACTCTTCTTACGATTCGTCCGAGGCTCCCGAATCATCATTTTCATCCCTTGATCGTCCTAAAGTCGAGATGAAACCGCTCCCAGCGCACTTAAGGTATACCTTTCTTGGTCCTAACTCTTTCTATCCTGTCACTGTTAATGCTAGCTTAAACGAAGATGAACTTGAAAGGCTATTGAAGGAACTTAGGTTGCATAGAAAATCTTTAGGCTACACCATTGATGACCTAATAGGAATTAAACCATCCATGTGCATGCATAGGATCATGTTAGAAGAGGATCATAAGACTTCTATTGAACCTCAAAGAAGATTGAAACCAAATTTGAAAGAGGTTGTTAAGAAGGAAATCCTTAAGCTTCTTGATGCAAGTATAATCTTCCCTGTTTCATATAGGAAATAGGTTAGTCTGGTACATGTTGTACCCAAGAAGGGTAGGATGATTGTCATTACCAATGAAAAGAATGAATTAATCCTTACTAGGACTATCACGGGGTGGAGGATGTGTATTAATTATAGGAAGCTAAATCAAGCTACTAGGAAAGATCACTTTCCTTTCCTTTCATTGACCAAATGTTGGAAAGACTCGCCCAACACTCCTTCTTTTTCTATCTTGACGGGTATAGTGGGTTCTTCCAGATTCCCATCCATCCGGATGATCAAGAGAAAACCACATTTACCAGTCCTTGGGGAACATTTTCCTATAGTAGAATGCCTTTTGAACTATGTAATGCACCTGCCACTTTTCAGAGATGCATGATGTCTATATTTTCTGAATACATTGAAAACATCATGGAAGTTTTTATGGATGACTTTTCTGTCTATGGCTCTTCATTTGATAATTGTTTAACTAACCGTTCTTTAGTCTTAGAAAGACCTGAGGATTGTAATCTTGTCCTCAATTGCGAGAAGTGCCACTTCATGGTAAGAGAAGGCATTGTTCTAGGTCACTTGGTATCTAACCGTGGCATTGAGGTTGATAAGGCTAAGATTGAGACCATTGAGAAATTGCCTCCACCAACATCGGTAAGAGGAGTAAGGAGTTTTCTAGGACATGCCGGATTCTACCGGAGATTTATTAAAGATTTTTAAACCGTTCAGTAACCTACTAATGAAAGATGTTGAGTTTGTGTTCTCGAAAGAGTATCTTGATGCTTTTTGTAGGTTGAAGGAAGCCCTCATCTCTGCTCCAATCATACAACCTCTGGATTGGACTCTTATCATTCGAGGTGGTGTGGGATGCGAGTAATTTCGTGATTGGAGCCGTGCTAGGACATAAGAAGAAAGGACTTACTCCACCATCTATTATGCAAGCAAAATGATTGATGGAGCCCAGCTGAATTACGCAATTACCGAAAAAGAGCTCCTAGCCGTGGTTTATGCATTTGAGAAGTTCCGTTCATATCTTGTAGGAGCTAAGGTGATTGTGTACACCGATCATGTTGCGATCCGGTACCTTCTCACCAAGAAGGATGCAAAACCACGTCTAATCAGATGGATCCTTCTCCTTCAAGAGTTTGATTTAGAGATCCGAGATAAGAAAGGTTCGGAAAATTCTATCGCTGACCATCTTAACAGGTTACCATTAGAGCTTATGGATAATGGTGACATCCCCATTGATGACGCCTTCATAGACGAGCAACTCCACATAATGGAAGGATATCTCCTCAAGATTTCAGGTAATAAGGAACCTTGGTTTGTTGACATTGTTAACAATATAGTTTGTGGTGAAATTCCTCCAGGTTTGTCTCCTAGTAGAAAAAAGAAGTTCTACAAGGATGTGAAGCATTACTACTGGAATGAACCATTGCTATTCAAGAGAGGTCCAGATGGGATCTTCAGGAGATGCGTCCCAGACGATGAGGTCGAGAGTGTAATCCGACACTACCATTCCCTGCCTTGTGGAGGACATGCTAGTGCCTACAAGACATCTACCAAGGTATTACAATCTGGATTCTTTTGGCCTAACCTTTTCAGGGATGTGCAGGTATTTGTCACTTCATGTGATCCATGTCAAAGGACAGGGAACATATCTAGGACGAATGAGATGCCCTTGAATAACATCCAATAAGTTGAGATTTTTAATGTTTAGGAAGTTGATTTCATGGGACCCTTTCCAACATCTTGTGGGAATCTCTACATTCTTTTGGTTGTTGATTACGTGTCTAGATGGGTTGAGGCCATTGCATCACCCACAAATGATGCAAAGGTTGTAGTCAAGTTCTTTAATAAGACAATCTTCCCTAGATTTGGCACACCTCGAGTCATCATAAGTGATGGAGGAAAGCATTTCACAACTACAAATTTTGAGTCTTATTTTTCTTAGTATGGGGTAACTCACAAGGTTGCAACCCCATACCATCCCCAAACTAGTGGTCAAGTGAAAATCTCAAATAGATAAATCAAGGGGATTCTAGAGAAGACAGTTTCTCACTCCAAGAGAGATTGGGCAATGAAGCTGAATGATGCACTTTGGGCATAGAGGGCTGCATACAAGACTCCCATAGGTACCACACCATTTCAGCCTGTTTATGGGAAGTCTTGTCACCTTCTAGTAGAGTTGGAGCATAGAGCATATTGGGCAGTGAAATTGCTTAATTTTGACATGAAGGAAGCTGGAGAAAAACGGTTGTTAGACATCAATGAGTTGGAAGAGATCCGGCTGAATGCATATGAGAATGCTAGGATCTATAAAGAGAGAACAAATAAGTGGCATGACAAACACATTGTGTCGAAAGACATCAGGGAAGGTGGTTTTGTTCTTCTCTTTAACTCCAGGCTCAGACTTTTTCCAAGAAAGTTAAGATCAAGATGAACAGGACCGTACATTGTGAAGAAGATTTACCCCCATGGAGTAGTTGATTTATGGGGTGAGAACTCCGGAATTTTTAAGGTGAACGGACAGAGATTGATGAAATACACACCGGATATCCCGGTAGATCAATTCTCGCCCAATCACCTAAATTAGTTCTACTGCGGAGTTAGGTCTAACAAGAGACCTTAAACTAATGCGCTTCTCGGGAGGCAACCCGAGGTAATAGTCTTTTTGTCCGTGTCTTTTAATTTTTCTTTGGCGTTTTTGTGCATTTAGTGTCTTTGTTTTTGTAGAATCTAGGTGTGAAAGTAGAAGAATGGAAGAAAAAGGACGAAACAAGGCGAATTGATGAATCTCGGCCCTCTATGGTTGGATCTCAACTTGAGATTTTACCCAGTTGACCGAGACTTCACAACAGAAGCTACGATCACAGCCCGAGATTTGTGGATCTCGGCCGAGATTTTTAGCTCGACATCCGACGGTAAAAATCCACCGTTCGAGTAGATGCGCCAGAGGACTCTGCATCATTTTTACATTGTGAGTATTGTTTTAATCCTTATTTTTCACATTGGGAACAATGTGAGATTTAAGCATGAGGTAGGATGCTTACAATTGTTTTAGCATGTTTTCCTAGCATGTTTCCCTAGCATGTTTCCGTATTATGTCTTTTATATTTCCCTATTATGTATTGCTTCTAGGATAATATGATCTCTATGATGACATTTGTTGTATGTTTATTTGCTTTTGAATATTATTTTTGAGTTTAAGTGAATTATTGGCATTTGCAAGAATTGATTTCTTTGTTTGAAATTTATATGATCTATGAAAATTTTCTATGTTTAATTGGAATGAAATTTGGATAGTCGAAGCTATATGAGAAGTTCTTATACATTGCAAGGGAATGATTTAGGCAATTCGAGTTCTTCTTCTTCTCTATCCTTATCATGTTTAGCACCTCAAGCATTGATCATATTTGCCTCTTTTTGACCTATCCGGGAATTAGGAAAGAGAATTTTGAAAGTGTATGCTTATTTAAAAAAGTTCATGTGTTATATGAAGAAGTTGAATGTGATTTTATGAGATGTGATTTAATAACAAGGCTTTTAAGGGATTGTTGGTTATGAAGGATGAGTAACTCGGCACCATTCACATAATCGGGTGTTTGTGTCTTGCCAAAATCTAATTAGGTTTAAAAACATTCCCTATGAGTTGATTTGGTACGTGCATATTGGTGTGAGGTACGTGAAGGAAACTAAACACCAAGATTTTGGCTATTATGCACCAATGTCTTTCACTCTAAAGAAAGAAATAAAAGAAAGAAATATATGCAAGAAGGTGGATGTTGAGAAAGAGCATATTGTATTGTTCTTCTTCCCTTTGTACCACCACATTACCTATACACATCCCACCTTGATCACGTTTTTTTGGCCTTTTCATTGCTAAGTCTTAATGATCTTTGTATACATGTATTTGACTTAATTGCTTAGACTTGAATTTTTCATAAATATTAAGCAATGGTCATTTTTGTGATGATTATGAATTCCTTGCAAGATTTGATTTTCCTATGCATGCCTATTTTGCTTGACCTTAATTGAAATATGTCTTTAGCCATATGACTACACTTTTGAGAGTGATGATGTATAGAAGCACAACCAAAAAGAATTTTTCATGTTTGTTTTGCATAGATAATTCATGTTATCTTATCTTAGATTTACTACTTGCTTGAGGACAAGAAAGGATAAGTATGGGGTATTTTGATAACATGATTTATCGACCTAGTTTAGTGGAGCATATAGGTAGATTTTCCCTTTCCGCATGCAGGTTTCAGCCTTAGTTTGTGTCTTTTATGCTTGTTTAGTGTTACTTTGCAAGTATAGATGTCTACACACTCTTTTGGTGACTTTATAGGTTATTTGGCGTATTTTGGAGCTAAAACGATGGATTTGAGGATCAAGACTCAGAGTTTATGCCTAGGACAAATCATACGAGATAAGGAAAGGAGAAGAAGACGATTTTGGAACGAAAGAGACCAAGTCCCCGAGTGAAATTTCATCTTGGCCGAGATTCATTTACCTCGGCCCGTGACGTTAGCTATTGTTCACATATCTCGGTCCACATCTCGGACCGAGATCCCGGGTGACTTAACCGAGATATCTATGACACTGAAGATCGAAGATCGAAATCTCGGCCACGACTTTATCAATCTCGGCCCGAGATGCCACCGGAGATTCTTTCCTGAGCGTCGATTTTATTTTATTTTGGACTTTTTAGCCCAGTCCGTGTCTTTCGACATGTCTTAGGTTATAAAATTAGGGTTCCATGATGTTTGGTAGGCTCGGTTAGTCGGAAAAAGTGTTTTGGAGAGGATCGTTTGTGTTAGATTAGAAAGGAGAACTCTTCTCCTACCTTTCTTCTCCGATCTATTTTTTACCATTGTAGGTCATTAGTTTAGGAAGGATGATCTAGTCTTTTTCGTTTGTTTGAAGTTTAGATACGATTTGCAAGTTGAAGACAGTTTATTTTGAGATTCAATAAAGTTGGATACCTTCTTCATCCTCTTTTTCTATTTCAATTGTATGCTTACTTTTATTACTTTGAATTCAGGTTTTGATATAAATATCATTGGCTAAAAACCTTTTGTAGTTCCCAAGTAGTTAGAGATATGTTTATACATTGGACTATGATGGATTAATTATTCTTTATAATTGGTTATTAAATCGCTTTAAATCCTATGAAAAGGTTTGGTTTTTGTCATATTTGGAAATATCTAAACCATTTAATCTAAGTTTGAATTGAGTCGTAACCGAGATATTCCTCCTTAGATATATAAGAGAACTTGTTCCTAGGTAATAAAGATTAAACCTTTATTGGATTAAATGTGCCACTATTCCTTCTTTAAGGCATCTAATTCTTGAGACGTAATTGTAAAGGGTTATTTGATTCTTAATTAAGAAATAAGGTTTATTTATGTTTTCTCCCTTTTTACCTTGAAAACAATAGGTATTAGGTTGAGGATTTATATGTTCTTGAGACATAAATGTGATAGAACGTTAGTTGTAAAACATCATCCCTGGAGCTTTTCAACCATATATATGCCATTGTGAAGTTTATATATACTAAGTCCAATGTGTATAAACAATGATCTTAAATCCTTGGACTACATTTCTTTCCATATATATTTGTTTTTATTCAGTTTTCAATCAATATTGACAAATTGATTGCGAACTTCACAACCCCCTCAAAACCTTTTTGACCTTCTTTCCCTTTTCTTTTCCAATCTTTTTCTTATTTCAGATTTATACTATTCCAGATCAGTTTTCATATTCATCTAACTTAGGCTGTGTGATCGACGTTGTAATACTTACTTATATTGTGATTGATCCATACATTGTGAGTTCGCTGCATTATAGAGTAGATATTGTGAGTTATAAATTTAAAGCAAACCGTTGTTTTACAACCCTGTGAATTTCTATCTTTATTCATAGGGATTTATATGGGGGCAAAACCAGCAAACACCTGTCATTTTCTTTCCTTTCCTCCCATTACCGGCAAGCCTCGCCGGATCTTGATCTTCGTCCACTAGAAGAGCAAGAGCTGGTATGGTGTTGCTCCTCTTCGTACACTTGGGCTTACGTGAGTTGGAGTAAGATTGTGAGATTGTCTTCTACAGGTCTCGAAGCCAGCACATCCACACTCTCCCAGTTTTCACCCTACTACGTCATGTTCACCAGGGGTTTTGAACGCTAGATCCCGAAGCACCTTGAAATCCACTCCGCAAATCCCAACATAGTGTGTGATGGGATTCAAACCCCAAATCAACACTCCCGCCACATCACCATTTTACTTTCTTTTTACCTCCCCCACGACTCGAACTCATGATCACTTACCTTCCTTCCGTCTGGCGTGTCTTGTGTGTGCAACAGGTTTTGAACACAATCTCGCTCCCTTGTCCTAGTGTGGACCGAAGTGAAAAGCAAGTATGAATCTCGATCTAGTCTCGTATTTTACTAAGTACCAAGAGTTATCAATATTCCCATGTTTAAATATTTTCCATACATTAATTATGGATCTTAGTATACTTTTAGAGGTGGAATAAAATAAGCAGGATGTTGATAAACGCAAAAGATTGGAATGGAAACTAGGTTTGTGGAATCTAGGAGCTAACGTGTAAAAAGGGTCAAGATTCTACATATATTACCCTATATGTGTAACGAAGAAGTGAAATGAGAAGTGCTAAGATGTCGATACATCTTATTCATGTTTCACAATCATTGACTGGCAGATCGAAAATGATGTTGGAGACTAGTACGGACAAGGTGAGTTCTTTGGACTCACTTGGCTACCATGATAATACTGAGCGTGTACTAGCGTAATGTGTGAAATGTTTATAAAACAAAATGAATGAACTAGACCAATTCTTTTATTTTTCTAAAGAGATGTCCAAGTGTATTAAAACGGGCCATAGCACTCTGTCAGGGCCGATGGTGCCGAAATATTCCCCGCGACCTTTCTATTAGCGTATATGGGGGATATATATCGAAACTAGTCCTACTGGTTTACGGGGACGGGAGCGAGGGTTGGGCGACCCTCGTGCTACCATGAAAAGTTGAACAATATGATGACAAATTCCACCAAAAGAAAAGATAAGAATCGAGACATTGTTTGCTACATGTTGAGTAATTTACTGTATTACCTTATTTGTGATTGTGCCCTACTATCCTTGGTATTAGAATTGTAGTTAACGGTTTTACCGTGTTGTGAGACTTTGCAAGTTAAATCTCTACCGAGAAATCGAGAATGGAGTGGTCAGCCAGAATTTCGGTACTAGGAGTTGTGGGCGTTTTTTTAGTGAATTATCTTGCAGTAAACTATATTTATTTTTAGCTGGTTGTCGTCGCGTCTAGAGTCTGCCATATCTAAACATGATCTACTTTTAAAAGGATTTTTTGTTTATAATATTTGTGCCTTGTTACAAAGTTCGTTACTATTGATGTCAAAATAAGATCCAGACCCACTGTGAAGTCCAAACTACTAACGCTCCGAGTTCCCATAATTGGGTATTACATTTCTTCTATCATTTTATCTTGACAATTACATATCGATGTATTACGTCTTGCACTTTGTATCCTTGGCCTTTCATTGGCTTGCTCTTGGCTCCTTCTAAAATTTTAGTATTGATTTTGATAAATAAGATAATTAATATATATATATATATATATATATAAAGTTGTATATAAATATACAAATCTAGAAAATTCACTTATTATGAAAATATATATTGAATATTTAAAGTATATTTTGTAGAATCATTTTCAATTATAAATTTGAAAATGTATCCGACGTTCTAAAAACAGTATCATAAAAATATGTTTATTGATAAAAAAATTTATTAATAATGCCCGATTACATTGTTTCTTATAATTATAATGCTTCATGAATTCGGATTTCTCCAAAAATTTTAGAAATTTTAGAAATATTCAATTAATAATAAAGGAAAATATTAATCAAAATGTTAAAAAAATTAATTAAAAAAAATTGCCATTTGATTCAAAAACGTGGTTCTTACTTGTGATCTAGACCTGTTTTTTTTTCTTTTTTTTTTTTCAATTTTAAAAAACATTTTGCTGCATGTTATAAACAAGGTTTGATCAAAGACATAGTTGAACATTGTTCATATATTTTTCATTTTGAACAATAAAAACGGTTTTAAAATGAAAATTAATATTTTTTAAAAGGAAATTTGTATATATATATATATATATGTGTGTAAATTATTAAAATTTAAAAATTTACTTTAATAGTATAAATACTCGTTATACAACGCTCAAATAACGGCATGTTCATTATCCATTGGTGTTGTAATTGGAAATCACAATGACTATGTTGTTAGCCTCGATACTCAAAAAATAACTTCAACTCGGTTAGTAAAAACTAAAGTTTTTTGCTCTTAAACATGACTTACAAGAGACTATCAGATTGTAGATTAAAAAGTTGAAATCTAGGGTGATAAATAGTGTTATCAAAGCACTATGATGCTTATGGAATTGTTCATGGAAGGTCAAGAGAATTTTATTGACACCAGACTGAATCTTCGTTTCTTTGATGAAGTCCACATCAAGCACGTTTTTCAGAGAAATCAATTGTGTTGTGTAACACCCCAATTTTTGGAACTAGGAATGCTACGAGTTAGGACCTCACAATGGGTCCCGACCCTAGTTTGACAACAACGCTACCGTATCTTACAATAAGGCATAAATAAAGAAAACCAAAATTGGACTAGTCGTGGAGAACCTCCCAAACTCTAGCAGAGTTGGGCAGTGATGCCACGACCCGTTTTCATACACTTGGGTCAATAACGTAAATAAAGTCATCTTACTACAGTTATTATTATTTTTTTTGAGAAACAAGGTAAATGACTCGATCACCATGAAACAATGATAAAACGAGAGGCTGTGAATAGACGGCAGATGGAGACAACCATTAAGAAGACATTACAATAAACAAAAACATGAGAAGAAAAGAGTCGAAGATGGTAAAAGGAGAACTCCATGAAGACGAAGCAAGTGAGACAATGAGTCAATCACTACCGAAGTAGCACCGTCAGAAGCATGCACAACAGGAAACGAACTCTTGGGGGCGTGAAGACGAGACTCCAAGGAAACATTTTCCATCAAAAGGAGTTGTCGGGAAGCACACGACCACGACCGCGATCCAAACACGGCTCAAATCACTTACTAACATCAACAAAAGAACATAGTACATAACCACGGGTTCAAAAAATGAGTATAAAGAGAAATTGTCAAGCTCATGTTCATGAAGGCCCTAAACCAAGGGAATGACTCTTCTCTCATTGAGGCAATGGGTTGATAATATTTTTTTCTTTTTTTTTTTTGGAATTCATGGAGTTCTTGACTTGAAACAGGTGTGCATACATTTATCAGATAATGCTCTGAACACCGGTATATTCCTACTTTGTTCAATCATGGACTTGCAATTGGTCATATGAATTTGACATTTAAGGTTTATGTTATACCTGGAGATGATATATACATATTTTCTAGACAAAGATTCAACTTGCAACTTATGCAAATTTATGTTGTTCATATTATTATTCCACCACACATAAATTGAAACACCCCAAATCCGTAGGACTCGAGGTGCTACTGGGCTAGGATCTCACAATGGATCCTGACCCTAGCTTGACAACATGTTCACTGAATCTTACAACAAGGCACAAATAGATTAAAACAAAACATAAAACTGATATATATATATATATACACACATATCAAAAGGTAATACAGAGTAACCGTTGAGTACAAAATCAAAATATATATATCCGTACAACATAAATATCCCATATCCCACAATATCGCCCCAGTTTACGGAGCCCTCAGCGGATCACCCCTCTGGATCAGTAGCAGCTCTCCTAACCTGCAAAGGATCTACAACACGGTATAAAACCGTTAGTTAACCATACACATATATAAGAAGATGCAAGAGCACAAACACACCTTAGCAATAATAAACACATCATCATGCTTTCACACATTTACCCGGTTTATTATCTTTATAACGTCAATCACTCAAATAGTATATAGATCTGCATATGAAATTATGTGACACGAGGAATGTATATAATCCTCGCCTCTGTTTGCAATAGCTAGCTGGAGTGGTATCAGTGCCCCTTCCCGTATACCAGATCTAACTAGACTAAAGAGAACTTCCCAGACTCTACTACGGGATGAAAGGCAAGTTGTCACAACCACTACAATGGGCGGTCAATATATCATAGGTCGGTAATGAACCATATCGCATGCTATAAAGCATATAACAAACACCACTCATGCATACATCCAATATAAGGATGGTAGCTAAGTAAGTCCTATGGACTTACCTCAACCTCTGAAGTAGTCTCACTACGATCAACTCTCAACCTGGTCCATTCAATCTGGAGGACAACACTGCCTAGTAACAAGGCATTACAATATATCACACTCATATCCATCAAAGGGGTCACACCTAGACCCAAGGGATCCATAAGGATCATATCCGAACTCATAAACCTCAAAGCCGTAACTGGCATAAACGATAACGTACTCATCAGTTTTCTAATCTCATACACGTACCTAGCATGCTACTAACCCGCTCATACTAGGAAAGGAAAGGATCTACCTAACTCTAGGTAGACCCGGAACAAGACGCACCTGCGTGACAAGAGATCCGCAGGGCGGAGCAAGGCAACCCGCAGGCGCGACAAGGCTCAGCCGCATGCGCGGTGACAGTGGCCGCAGGCAACGCAGACACGGCGCAGGTGTTGTGACACAGCTTCCGCAGGGGCGGCGGCTTCCAGGCGCGGGGGCGGCGACAGTGCAGAGTGTGTTACCGCGATTCCTCTTCGGCTCTTCACGTGATCAAATAACGTCTTCTCTCATCCAAAACCAAGCACATACATATACATACACATTCCAACATCAATCTACATTCAATTCATCTAATCTTAAGCTAAGGAAGATGGAATCAAGAAAGAAGAGAAGAAGAAGAAGAAGACTTACCACACTTGTGGTCCTAGGCTGCAAGGAAGATCAACAACCATCCTCACTAGCTTCCAAGCTTAGCAACACACCTCAAGCTCATCAACATCATCATCCACACAACAAAACACTTCCAAAACTCTAAGGAAGAACAAGATCAAGACCAAGAAAGGAGAAGCAAGAAGGAGAACGTAGGAAGGCTGGGAAAAGGAGTGGAAACCCTTGATCACGAGCCAAGGAGAAGACTTAAGGAAGAAGAGAAAGAAAGGGTAAAGCACAAGTCAAAGAGTCAACAAAACCGGCTACAACAGCAAGAAACCGCGGGGGCGGTTCCCTGGGCCGCGGGAGCGGAAACCCGCTGGGGCGGTACACAAGCCCGCGGGGGCGGCTAAGGTCAAAACGGCTCCCAAAAGACTAAGGCTCTTACACCTCACCCCCCTAAAAACAAGTTTCGTCCCGAAACTTGTAAAATCCTTAAACCACTCGGACTCAAAAGCCGAGGTATAACACTCCCTATATCCTCAATCACAAGCATGGAGGAAATCATCAACTCCAGCAACAAAACACTATCCGTGGCATAGAGGAAAACCATCTCTAGCCAAACCATAAACACATCACAAGGCATAGAGGAATCACATCTTTAGCCGTATCACACTCATAGCAGAAAGGCATGGAGGAAAAACATTTCTAGCAACACTATGTCCATCAAATTAGCACGGAGGAATAACCATCTCCATTTGAATCCTAATCGTATCACAATATCATGGAGGAAAGAGCCATCTCCAGCTATAAACAATAATCATACTAGCACAACAAGATCTAATAAGATCATATATCACATCAAAGTTAGTATGAAAATAAATACATCATAGCATATAAGCATATAAGCACATAATACTCACCAAGATAGTACTAAGACCTACTCGGCGATCCTACTGGTGCATCTATCTCGGCATAAAACTATAGATAGTTCCTCTGGATACTATCCTCAATCTCCCATGTAGCCTCATCAGGTCCTCGTCTCGACCACTGTATCCTCAGCATAGGAATGTCCTTCGAACGTAGGCGTCTCATACCTCGTTCTAGGACTGCAATCGGGTACTCAATAAAGGTGTGGTCCGGCTCAACCACCAAATCATCATAACTCACAATATGTCTCGGATCTGGTGTATACTCCCTCAGCTGAGACACGTGAAATACAGGGTGAACACCCTCTAATCTCGGAGGCAAGACTAATCTGTATGCTGCGCTCCCAACCCGATCCAGAATCTCGAACGGTCGACATATCGGGGGCTCAACTTCCCGTTAATGCCAAAACGTCTAACACCTCGTGTCGGAGACACTCTCAGCCACACATGGGCTCCCACTCTGAACTCTAGAGGTCTACGCCTTCTATCAGCATAAGACTTCTGACGGCTCTGCGCAGTCAGCATCAGCTCTTTAATCAGTGCTACTCGAGCCACATCATCCTGAATCTGATTAGGTGTCAAACTACTAACACTGCTCTGCTCATCCCAGCATAATGGAGTATGACATCTTTGCCCATACAGTGCCTCATATGGGGTCATCCCAATAGATGCATGCCAGCTGTTGTTGTATGAGAACTCAACAAGTGGGAGATGATCCGTCAACACTTGTCCCCAATCCAACACACAAGCTCGCAACATATCCTTCAGTGTCTGAATGGTCCTTTCTGACTGACCATCTGTCTGAGGATGGAACGCAGTAGTAAAGTGCAAACTCGTCCCCAGGACAGTCTGAATCTGCTGCCAGAACCTCGAGGTAAATCGTCCATCTTTGTCAGAGACGATCGTCCTCGGTACACCATGGAGTCTCACTATCTGCCTAGTGTACTCCTCAGCTAATCTGCTTACCGGCCACGTCTCCCGAATAGGAATGAAACGTGCCGTCTTCGTCAATCTGTCCACTATAACCCACATAGCATCAAAACTCCGGCTCAGTCTCAACCCAGTCACAAAGTCCATGGTGACGTCCTCCCACTTCCTTTGTGGAACAGGAAATGGATGGAGCTCACCTCCAAGTCTTCTATGCTCTATCTTGACCTGTTGACAGATCGCACACTACGCTACAAATCTGGCCACATCGGGCTTCAGCCCTCCCCACCAATATGAACGTCTCAAATCCTGATACATCTTACTCGTACCTGGGTGTACAGAGTAAGGTGTACAAAGAGCCTCCTGTAATATCCTCTGACGTAGATCTGCATCAGCAGGTACACAGATGCGACCGCGGCGCCTCAATACTCCATTTGCTCCTAGCAGGAACTGTGGTGCCTCATCTCTAGACATCCTATCTCGTATTCTCATCAGTGTCGGGCAGGTCTCCTGCTTCTGTTAGATCTCACCCAACAGATCAGGAAGAACCTCTAGCGTACGCAGCTAGGCATCCTCATCACGAAACTAGATGTCCAACTCTAACTAGATCAGGTCTCTCTGTAACTGATGCTGAACTGTCAATCTCGCAACCGCCTGCTCTCGAGGTGTCTTCCTGCTTAGGGCATCGGCGACAACATTCGCCTTCCCTGGATGATACAGAATCCCTTAATCAAAGTCCTTTATCAGCTCGAGCCACCTACGTTGGCGGTTATTCAATTCCTGTTGCGTGAAAATGTACTTCAAACTCTTATGGTTTGTGAAGATCTAACATGTAGCACCATACAGGTAATGTCTCCAGATCTTCAGTGCATGAACTACCGCTGCCAACTCCAGATCATGAGTCGGGTAGTTCTCCTCATACGTCTTCAGTTGTCTAGACGCATATGCAATCACCCTGCCCCTCTGCATCAACACACATCCCTAGCCTAGCTTGGATGCATCACTGTAAACCACAAAATCCTCTGTACCCTCTGGCTGTGCCAAAATAGGAGCAGAAGTCAGACGTCTCTTTAGCTCCTCAAAACTCTGCGTACACTGATCAGACCATACAAATTTGGTAGTCTTCCTCAGCAAACTCGTAAGTGGACGGGCAATCACAGAAAATCCCTCCACAAAGCGTCTGTAATAACCGGTTAGGCCAAGGAAACTACGTACTTCCTTGACGTTCGTCGGTGTAGTCAAAGTTGCTACTGCTTCAATCTTGGCCGGACCCACCTTAATTCCTTCAGCTGATACCACATGACCCAAGAATGCTACCTTTGGCATCCAAAACTCGCACTTAGAGGACTTAGCATAAAGTTATTTATCCCGTAAAACCTGTAGCACAGTCCTCAGCTGCCCTGCATGCTACTCTCTGCTACGAGAGTACACCAGAATGTCATCTATGAAAACCACCACAAACTGATCCAGGAAGTCGATGAAGATGTTGTTCATCAACTCCATATAAACCGCTGGGGCATTCGTAAGCCCAAATGGCATCACTACAAACTCGTAATGTCCATATCTGGTCCGGAATGTTGTCTTGTGCACCTGCTCTTTCACCCTCAGCTCGTACAAAGAGGACAGGTGCTCCCTATGGAGATACGCTAGGGCGAATGAAGCCCTTCTCAGCCAACTCCTCGAGTTGCTTCTTCAGCTCCAGCATCTCGACAGGCGCCATCCGGTATCGGGCTTTCGATATCGGTCTCGTACCAGGATCTAACTCAATACTGAAGTCCACACTCCTATGAGGCGGAAAACTAGACGGCTCAGCAAACACATCCGTAAACTCACAGACCACTGGGATATCCTCTAATGCTAGACTCTCCCCTTCCTTCATGGCATAACACCAGAAGGCCTCACAACCCTATGCAATCAGTCTAGCTGCCCGTATCGCACTAATAATCGTGCCTGTCTTTCCAAGGTCCCAACCTCGGAAAACCTCTATGTGACCTAACTCGGTAGAGAGGGTAACAATCCTCCTACCAACATCTAAGACTACAGAATGTCTATCCATTTAATCCATACCTAGAATGACTTCTTCATGCTCTAATGGCATGACAAAGAAGTCAACTAGTAACACACGAGTCCCTACAGAAATGGGACAGCCATGAATCTCACGGGTACCTCTGGCCCTACCACCATCGGGTAACCCTATAATAAAGAGCATTCCCTCAACCGTATCTAAACTCAAACGCTCTACACAAGCATCAAATATAAAAGAATGCGTAGCACTAGTATCAAATAAGAGTCTAACAGGTAAACCATGAATCAGAATGGTACCTGTAGCAGTCGGTGCAGCTGGCTCCTTTACACTCCTCAGCTCAAAAACTCGACCCTGTGGTCCTCTGGTATCAGTGGTGCTCCCACCACGACCTCTGCTTCTACTCGGCCCAAGAGCAGATCCCTGAGTCGTAGGGTGATCTGGGACCCTCTGTTGTCCCTGTGTCTGTTGCTGTTGAGGTGGCCTCTGCCCCCCTCCCGCTACACTAGTAGGGGAAGAACCCTGTTGAGATGAAGCTCCGCCCTGTCGGCAGTAAACAGCTCTGTCACCCTGCCTACCACAGGTGTAACAGGTCACTAGTGGCCTCGTGCACTCGGGCCTCATATGTCCTGGATCACCACAGTTAAAACACTGACTTCCCTTATCTACAACCAGTGCAGATGAGGGGTGACTCAGACGTCTCTGACCACGCAAAACACTAGCAGCACCACTAGTACCACTGATCTGCCCAGTACACTGTCTCTTCTCAAACACTCCGGTCTGAGAAGCTCTCCTTTGTCCAACTCTCTCTCTCTCTCATAATCAGAAGCCCGGTCCTGATAATCAACCAAGGTCTCACAGTGAAACCCTGCCATGTAAGTCCGGGTAGTATCCCTCAGTCGTCGGGAGAACAAATATACATGCTGATCTGCAAGAGGTGCAGCTGGACCCAGCAATGCCAGCTCCTCCTGGAACCTCCTGATAGCCTCGGAGACTGGTACATCCTCACACTCAGCCTCCACAAAATCCCGCAGTTTCTCCCTCCTCAGTGAGGCAGGGCAGAAACGCTCTCTGATCATAGTCCTCATATGCTCATAACTGGGAACCTGACCCCGTACATATCTCCACCAGTGTTGTGCCAAGTCCCGGAATAAAGTCTGCACAACCTCGATCTGTCTGTCCACTAGACATCTAATGGGCTCCAGAGCTGAGTCCATCCAGAGCTCAACCTCTAACCCCACCTTCCCAGTGAAAGGGGGTACACCCATCTGGTGGAATGCCTTCAACCAGGTATTTGGTCTAGGCCCTCTATACTCCTCCCGAACCTGAGGAATCTCAGCAGCATGTGCATGTACAGCTGGCACCTGAGTCACTCCGTGGGATCTCTCAAATGGTCCTTCCTGTGCCTGTAAATTTGGGGCACGTTTACCGGCTCTGGAAGCCTCCTCTACTCGTCTGATATAAGCACGTAACTCTGATCCCCCATGGAGACACGATCAGAATCACCAGACTGGGCTCTCTGTGACCCCTGTCTCTCAGCTGCACCGTTCCCAGTCTCAGGAACGGCACTCTCGGCAACCTCCTCGTGATTCTCTCCCGCTGCATGTGAACCGTCAGGAGGAGTCCTACCCCGTCCTCTACCTAGAGGGGGTCTACCTCTACCTCGTCTAGCTGCAAGTAAGGCTGTAGTCGGAACCATCTACAAAAGACGTAAACCTAACTTAGAAGGCTATATATATGCCATATGTACAGATATATATCAAATCAATAACAACAGAATATCTATATATATCTATACTGTTGAGATCTTCACAAGGGCGATGGCTCACGTACACGATATCCCAAAACATTTGTACTCATTTCAAAACCAAAACCTTTTGAAAAGTCAGACCCCTTTCGGGTTCTGTTTATTTATCTATTCGACCTTTATCGCAGATTACAAGTGCCATTGTTGTCAACCTGGGCTCTGATACCAACTTTGTAACACCCCAAATCCGTAGGACTCGAGGTGCTACTAGGGTAGGATCTCACGCCAGACAACAAGTTCACTGAATTTTACAACAAGGCACAGATAGATTAAAATAAAACATAAAACTGATATATATATATATATATATACATATCAAAAGGTAATACAGAGTAACCGCTGAGTACAAAATCAAAATATATATCCGTACAACATAAATATCCCATATCCCACGATATCGCCCCAATGTACGGAGCCCTCAGCGGATCACCCCTCTGGATCACTCTGCAGCTCTCCTAACCTGCAAAGGATCTACAACACGGTATAAAACCGTTAGTTAACCATACACATATATAAGAAGATGCAAGAACACAAACACACCTCATGAATAATAAACACATCATCATGCTTTCACACATTTACCCGGTTTATTATCTTTATAACGTCAATCACTCAAATAGTATATAGATCTGCATATGAAAATATGTGACACGAGGAATGTATATAATCCTCGCATCTGCGTGCAATAGCTAGCTGGAGTGGTATCAGTGCACCTTCCCGTATACCATAAGGAGTGGCCAGTGCCCTTCCCGTATACTAGATCAAACTAGACTACATAGAACTTCCCAGAATCCACTACATGATGAAAGGCAAGTTGTCACAACCACTACAATGGGCGGTCAATATATCATAGGTCGGTAATGAACCATATCGCATGCTATAAAGCATATAACAAACACCACTCATGCATACATCCAATATAAGGATGGTAGCTAAGTAAGTCCTATGGACTTACCTCAACCTCTGAAGTAGTCTCACTACGATCAACTCTCAACCTGGTCCATTCCAATCTGGAGGACAACACTGCCTAGTAACAAGGCATAACAATATATCACACTCATATCCATCAAAGGGGTCACACCGATCATATCCTAACTCATAAACCTCAAAGCCATAATTGGCATAAACGATCACGTAATCATCATCATTCTAACCTCATACACGTACCTAGCAAGCTACTAACCCGCTCATACTAGGAAAGGAAATGATCTACCTAACTCTAGGTAGACCCGGAACAAGACGCACCTGCGTGACAAGAGATCCGCAGGGGCGGAGCAAGGCAACCCGCAGGCGCGACAAGGCTCAGCCGCAGGCGCGGTGACAGTGACCGCAGGCAACGCAGGCACGACGCAGGCGTTGTGACACAGCTTCCCAGGGGCAGCGGCTTCCAGGCGCGGGGGCGGCGACAGTGCAGAGTGTGTTACCGCGATTCGTCTTCGGCTCTTTACGTGATCAAATCACGTCTTCTCTCATCCAAAACCAAGCACATACATATACATACACATTCCAACATCAATCTACATTCAATTCATCTAATCCTAAGCTAAGGAAGATGGAATCAAGGAAGAAGAAGAAGAGGAAGAAGAAGAAGACTTACCACACTTGTGGTCCTAGGCTGCAAGGAAGATCAACAACCAACCTCACTAGCTTCCAAGCTTAGCAACACACCTCAAGCTCATCAACATCATCATCCACACAACAAAACACTTCTGAAACTATAAGGAAGAACAAGATCAAGACCAAGGAAGGAGAAGCAAGAAGGAGAACGTAGGAAGGCTGGGAAAAGGAGTGAAAACCCTTGATCATGAGCCAAGGAGAAGACTTAAGGAAGAAGAGAAAGAAAGGGTAAAACACAAGTCAAAGAGTCAACAAAACCGGCTGCAGCAGGGCTCTTACATAAATGGTATATAAATAAGACAATAACAGTTTGAGGAGGCATAAGACTAAAAATTGTGCATGTTAAAATATAATAATAAATAGACCTTTTGAGGGGTATTTTATAGATAAACTAGGAGTCTTCAATAATAGTCCATTGTACCTTGAGTGTGATTTCCTTACGGAAGAGTAATGTCATTTCGTACAAATAGATTTCCACAAAATGCATGGAAATTTTCCAAGTTAAAATATGGCGTTTGTATTATCTACTTGATCAAAAATGGAGGCATATAGATGACTTAGTTTATTCTCCATCTCAAAGTTGCACTTAGAATGCTTATTTTGCTCCATCATACACGTGGTTCGGTTATAATTTCTTCGCAGGCTGATTCACTTGTTGAATATTGGTCAATGGAGTCTTACTTTTTCCCATGTGTTGTTCTCCATGTATTGGGCATGATAGTTTTCTATAGGTCCATGTTTCCTTGTACTAGGCATCCTTTCCTTGTTCAATGGTGGTGGCAATCTAAAGTTTTTCTTCCACAGTTCCTCACTTCTATCTTTTCATCACATATCCTCCCTGTTATACATTGCAAAGACCAAGTCAGGCAATAGTGAATTTCATGTGTATAGATCTTAAGAAACAGGATATTAAATAGGGGCCAAGAAAAAGTTTATATTTGGAGTTCAGGAACATAGTCATGCGATGTGTGGGGCTTGGATTTCCTAAGGAGGTCATGAGGGTGTCCATGGAACAGCATTTAGTGTCTCTATGACTTGAAATACAAGCGGTTAAGCATGTTTGATTTATACAATCAGTATTATTGGAGGATGTTTTGAATTTTTCACCAAAGTATGTCTACTTGTGAACAAGAGGTCATTTTCAATGCAATACAGAACATATGAAGAGGAAAGTAGTCATAGATGGCTACACATATTTATTAGGTTATTAGAAGTGTAAAACATAGTTTCTATTCCACTTGTATGATCAATAAACTAATTCCGGTCATGGATAGTTTCTTGATTAGCTAGGTTGTAAGGCACGGGGCAGGAAAGTGTAGCAACATACCAATGGCGAATGACAAATAGCATACATTTTAACCACAATATTACGAAAAACTAGAGAAGTAAGTCCATAGAACTTTCCTGAACTCATCGACGATCAGCCATTACCCGCTATCGCCTATACATGCATACGATATCCAAAACTTGATCAAACAGAAGAATGTCTTAAGATCAAATTCTATCATCTAGGCAACTTCTAGAAAGTTTCTAGACTTAGTAAGGAAGTTCTCGATAAGGAAGAATGTTAAACCTAACTTTTAAGGAAATTACCAAAATACCCCTAACTTTCCTAAAACCCCAAAAATTCCGAGAAAATTCTTAAATGCGCTATGCCATGCCTAATCCTAGTTAGGATGAACAAAATTCAAAAACACTTATCCATAAGATCCACACAAAAATTCTAAGTTGCCTACATGAACACCTAAAACCATACTTAACCAAAAATCTCTTATTTTCCTAAAATTGTTTTTCGTACCAACTTTGCAAGCTCATAACTTAAAATCTAACTCTTGGATTGTTCCCATATTTTAACACAAAAAACTACCTATTTCTATCTACATCATATCAAAAATCGAATCGTAAAAGATAATCTCAACCTACCTAAAGCTGGCTCCAAAGTTAGGCCATGATGCCTCCCGAGCTTAGAATTTATCCGTAGTCATTACCGACTATATTCAATGCCCAAATCTCTCAATCACTTAATTTCTCATCTTACACAAGTTAACTTTCATTTGCCAACTAAGGTTATATTTCATAATCCTAAAAAAATATAGGTCGTTTCCTAAAATAAAAACTTCGATTACTTTACGTAATTACATTACTTGGGATAAAAACTAAACTTCTAAACAAATATGGGATATTTATGAAATTATAGAGTTGGACTCCTTCTTGTAATTATACAAATCAATACATTTGGTAAACTTTTAAAAATTTGGGTCATTCTCCTAAATAAAATTATAGGCCTATTTCGATAATTAACTAGTTTAGGGTACTTTTGCAAAATCTAACAATATGGGTCATTAGTGTAAATATAAAATTGGGGAGGCATTTCATAATATACCTAAATTTCCACCTTCCCGATCTAGGGTTTGGGAACACGGCCGGCGACGCAAAACCGGCGACTAGGGGTGGTGGCAATCTAAGGCAGCACCAGATCGGAGATCTCTAGCGTGGGGCGAGTTCAACGGTGGCTCGATCTCCTCGAACAACACGGCATTCCCGACGGTTCGAGGCACGACGGTCGGAGGTTGGGTCAGATCCAGGCACATCGACTCAAGGTGCCTCAAATGGTGGTCCGATTGATGCTCAGGGCTCGTCTGGTCTACTGCTTGTGTTAGGGCTCGTCGTGAGTTAAAAGGTCCAATTCAGCACGTTGTGGCTCGATTGGCTTGAGGCAAGAGTTCGGAAGGGTTCAGCGCGATAGAAAACCACATCCCAGGTGGTGGCCGGCGATGTTGGTGGCTAGAAGCACGGTGGCCGGAATGGTAAGGGTAAAGATTAGGGTTTAGGGTTGGGGAAGAAGATAATGAATAGTAACGTAACGGAAACCGTGATACGAGTTTTTTTTAACCAGTTTACTAAAATATTACGAGTCTAAAAGGATCCCGATATGGAGATATGTTCCTCCTCCAAATGATATTTCCCTCAACTAATTTTACGAGTTTGACCAGATATCGATATTTCTTTCAACCAATTGAATATCGATAAATCCTCGATTTAAATCATCAAAATTCCAAATAATATATATATATATATATATATATATATATATATATATATATATATATATATATATATATATATATATATATATATATATATATATATATAAATCCCCGAAATAATTGTATCAGTTATCAATTAAATATGTAGTGATTAATTCTCGAATTAAATCATTTATCTTTAATTCAACCGAAACCTACAATATGAAAAATTAAACAACTACCAAAAACTCTATCGGATAATCCAAAAAAATACGGGATATTACTTGTTGCTGACTGATTGATCCATCCAAGAATCTTGACCCAACATTAATTATTTTGATGATCCCAAGCTTCGTTTTCTCATCTACAATAATGTTTGAGGTTGGATTACGTGTAGAAGGTAGATCAACCTAACCGTTTTTTAACAAAAAATTTTTTAAAAAAATTATAATGTCATCTTCATTTATAGCAATGCTTGGCGCTTGCGGCAAATGGGCCCATAATGCCATAAATGAAATAAACAACCGTAAGTATTAGGAATGCAACTCGGTGATTCATTAGTTTTGGTAAAATTTTGTAAGAAAAAATATTACTAAAGAAATTTGATATATAAGATTAGGAATATAGAGAGGTTGAATAATTTTGAATATATATAGTTGAACAATTTGTCATGTAGGCGAATAATTTGTAAATTTAATTAAATATTGTTCGAATATAGTTGAACAATTGACATATTTCAACAACCTTAAATATAATTGAACAATTGTTAGTTGAACAGATACATGTTATATTTAAAATTTTGACACTTTCCACCATAAAAAAAAACTTTTGAATGTATGATCCCTTTTCACTTGAAAGAGGTGGTAGCATCTTAACCGCTTCATATGTACTAATGTTCTTTACTTTACATCTTCTTTAACATCACTCATTCATGTTGGTTCTCTTACAGTGTTTGACTTCGACACTCTATTGTCCTTTGTGAGAATATTTTGATGTGCCAACTTCCCTTCATTTACGTCGCCCCGTAGTTCGAGGGTAACCACTATCTTTAGTTCCTTAAATTCCCCTTACTTGGTTCGTTATCTTCGTATTCTAATCGGGGTTGTGTTTTCACCAGCGCATACTTGACCCCCAATAAGTAGTCAACGTGAGGAGGTCGCCTCCGGTTTCTGAGATACACACATGGATTAGGTCCTTTCAAGTCCTTGATATGAGCCCCCTCTGGGCTACTACTAAGTGACGGTTTCATTATCCTCTCACCTTTTAATCCCCTTTTTTCTTACCAGCAACTAGAGGTCGATCCCCATAGTCAATAACATAGGTTACCTAACCCTTAGACTTTATCTTCACTCAATCTTTCACTATTGGTCTTCTTTTCGGCAACCACCCTTACAAACTTGTTTATCGTCGTTGGGTTCCCTGATGCACTTTGTGACACACGCTTCACCTCTAATGCAAGTGATCGCAACTTTTAAAACTCCTTTACGCCGTCCAACCGGAATGACCCTACTCCATGGCTCTACGTGATGACTTGTTTATGTCTTCATCTAATCACCATGTCATTCTTTTTGTCCTTTCCCCATTTCTTGGTAGGATCTCTTGACCTTGGCGTTTTGAGTCCTTGTCCAGATGACATCCTTATTTGTTTTCGCACCCTGTCCATGTCATTTTCACCTATTTTTACTTCCTATGATGGTAACTTAGCATGGTCGCAGTTATCGTAGTTCCGTCTGTTGGGCTTGTATACTTAGGGGAGTCAATCTGCACTAGCAATCATGGAATCCGGGCTCACTCTCTGAACCCTAGAGCTTCCTTCAAGGTATGGTCTGAGTCGGTGGGTGGTGCCCTTAGAAGTTCTAATACACGGCAGGGTCGTACTCTCAACAATCCCCTATTCTGCAATGACTCACTTTTTGGGAACTTCTACATAGTGTCATGATTCCATCTTCTCATCGTCGAAAAGTTTATCCCTACACCTATGTGATATGCCTAAAAGAGCTCTACTATAGGCTGGAAAGGCAATTGCCTTCACCTCAACACGTAACGGTTATTATCCTAGTACATGTCATCTGTACGAGATGTGCGACTATAACTATCATATTATTTATAAGAAAAAGCATACTAACTTACTGCTACCGAGATTTGCGGAATGAAGCGATGGTTTCTGAACTGACTACCCAACCCGACTAAGCAAGAAATTAACTTTTGAAAGCCAGATCCCTTTTTGGGTTCTATTTATACTTGATCTTTTTAGAAGATTGTGAGTGTCATTGTTGTCAACCTAGAGCTTTGATACCATGTTGTAACACCCTGAATTCTGGGAACTCGAAGCGCTATTGGCTAGGACCTCACAATGGGTCCCGACCTTAGTTTGACATTAATAGTGTCGGATCTTGCAACAAAGCACAAATATTATAAAACAAAAATCCTTTAAAAAGGAAAACATGTTTAGACATGACATACTCTAGACACGTACGACAGCCAACTAAAAAAGAAATATAGTCTACTAGAAGATAAATAATTAATAAAGACGCCCACAAATTCCTAGTACGGAAATTCCGGCTGACCACTCCACTCCCGATTTCTCGGTAGAGATCTAACCTGCAAAGTCTATCAACACGGTAAAACCATTATCTACAAGTATAATACTAAGGCTACAAGGGAACAATCACAAATAAGGAAATATAGTAAATCACTCAACATGCAGCAAACAATGTCCCGGTTCTTATCTTTTCTTTTGGTGGAATTTGTCATGCTATTGTTCAACTTTTCATGGTAGCACGAGGGTCGCCCAACCCTCACCCCCATCCCCGTAAACCAGTAGGACTGATTTCGATGAATATCCAACGTATACTCCACTAGACAGGTTGCGGGGAATCTTCCGGCACCATCGGCCCGGACAGAATGCTACGGCCCTTTATAATACATTTGGACCTCTCTTTATATAAATGAAAGAAGTGGTCTTGTTTGTTCATTTTGATCAACAAGCATTTCACACACTACCCTAGTACGCACTCAGTATTATCATGGTAGTCAAGTGAGTCCAATGAACTAACCTTATACGTATTGGTCTCTTATATTATTCGCGGTCTGCTAGTCACTAGTCTCAAATCTTGACTAAGATGTATTACATCTTAGTACTCCTCTATTTATAATTCTATCCAAAACAAAGTAGGATATCTAGCATCACTACTCTTACCACTTTTTACGACCTAGGTTCCATGGACTTAGACGCCCATTCTAAACTTTCCGTATCATCATCAAAGTCATTCTTACGGTTCCTCTCAGTTCCGAAATCCGTACGTTCTCAACATTCTACTTAACATGTTGTTATCTCGAAAAATCCGTAGTTTAACTGTCACTAACATCCATCTTAAACATCTTTAGGTTATGGTCCGATTCCACACGGCAATAAGTATCCACTAATTTATTATAAACTCCTTAATTTTTTCCGTTCACTTTCTACTAGTTCCACAATAATATTTCACATCTAACATTCCACTAATTATAAATAAATAATTACCGAATTAAAAGTTCTAATTTTAACACCCCAAATCCGTAGGAGTTGAGGTGCTACTGGGCTAGAATCTCACAATGGATCCTGACCCTAGCCTGACAACAACTTCACTGAATCTTACAACAAGGCACCAATAGATTAAGACAAAACATAGAAACTGATATATATATATATATATATATATATATATATATATATATATATATATATATATATATATATATATACATGTCAAAAAAGGATGATATAGAGTACTGCTGAGTATAAAGTCAAACTGAAATCCGTACAATAATGATAAACCCAAAATCCCACGAATACGCCCAGTGTACGGAACCCTCAGCAGATCACCCCTCTAGATCACTCTGCAGCTCTCCTAACATGCAAAGGATCTACAACACGGTATAAAACCGTTAGCTAACTATACACATATATAAGAAGATGCTAGAGCACAAACACACATCAATAATATTAACACATCATCATGATATCACACATTTACCCGGTTTATTACCTTTAATAAGTTAAATCACTCAATCGTAGAAATAGATGTATATGAAGATATGTGACACGAGGAATATAATCCCCGCTTCTAAGTACTTTAGCCAGCTGGAGTGGTATCAGCACACCTCCCGTGTACCCTATGGGAGTGGTGAGGGTCCTTCCCGTATACCAGATCTGGCCTGACTACAGAGAACCTCCCAGACTCCACTACGGGATGAAAGGGAAAGGTTATCACGGCCACTACAATGGGCGGTCAATATAACATAGGTCGGTGACCATAATAACACATGCTATAAAGCATATAACACACACACCAATCAAGCATATATCCAATATAAGGATAGTAGCTAAGTAAGTCCTATGGACTTACCTCGATCTCAGAAGTAACTCAAGTACGATCAACTCTCCGACTGGTCCACTCCAAACTGGAGGACAACACGGCCTATACAAGGCATACATATATATATCAACTCCTATCACACAAAGGGGTCACACCTAGACCCAAGGGATCCATAAGGGATCATATCCAACTCGTAAACTCAAGGCCGTAACCGGCATATCTATAACATACTCATCATAAACCGATACCTAGCATGGTACTAAGTTCCTCATACTAGTAAGGAAAGGAACTACCTAACTATAGGTAGTGCCGGGACAAGACGCACCTGCGTGAACTAAGGACGCAGGAGCAGAAGAGATCACCCGCAGGCGCGGCAGGTAGAAGCCGCAGGGGCGGTGATAAGGCTGCAGGCTAACGCAGGCACGGCGCTGGCGCGGGCGCGCTGGCACGGTCTCCGCAGGGGCGGCGGTTTCCAGGCGCGGGGGCGGCGACAGTGCAGAATGCAATCTCGCGGCTCCTCTTTAGCTCTTCACGTGATAAACTCACGTCTTCTCTCCATCACAATCACACACAATCCATAATATACACATTCAGACATCACCCTACCATTCATACAACTAATCCTAAGCTAAAGAGATTGAATCAAAGGAAAGTGAAGAAGAACAAAGAGTAGGGAGCTTACCACAACTGTGGTTAGCTAAAGGAATGATCACCAACACTCTTACTGGCTTCCAAGCACAACAGCACTCCTCAAAAGCATCATCATCAAAGCCACAACAATCTCTTCCAAAACCAAGGAGAAACAAGAACAAGATCAAAGAAGATGAAGGAGAAGCAAGAAAGACGTGAGGGAAGCTGGAACATGGAATGAAATGGAACCCTTGCTCAGCAAGGTAAAACGAAGAAGTAAGGGTGAAAGGTAAAGCACGGTCAAAAGATTCAACAAAGCCGGCTGCATCCGCCGGAAACCGCAGGGGCGGTTCCATGAGCCGCAGGGGTGGCAGTCAGGCCCGCGGGTGCGGTAAGGCCAACCTCGGCCAAGCCAAACTCGGCTAAGGACCAAGACTCGGTCCGAAAGAAAAGGGCTCTCACACTAATATACTTCCATAACTAATCATTATCCGCAAATACAACCATTTTCACTACACATCTCTATCATTTATCCATATATCCACTTTTCACTTAAATTCCATTCTACTTTTCCAACTCTATATCAATGCAATTCTCTAGTATAGTCTACTTAAATTATTCCACTACTAAACACCATGAAATTAACGGTAAAGAAATACGGATTTAGAATACCTAGCAACGTTCCCGAAGTCGGTTAGTCGAATACGTAAACTCCCGGGATTAAATGCTCGTATTTGGATCCGGGGTTACCACGGATGCCGACGAGGGACGAGGGTGGTCTAGGTTTAGAATTATGTTTTATTTTTGAATGGACCGGTCATCAGCTTTCAATGTTACCTTCAACGTCCGCTTTATTCCAGCTAACTCCTGTCTTCAATGTCTTCTTTAATGTCAGCTAACTCCGGTCTTCAATGTCCTTTTTAATGCCGGCTAAATCTTGTCTTCAAGGTCCGTTGACACCCGTGAGTAACGGTCCCGCGAAACGACGAAGACAAAGGTGGGTGAAGCAGAGGTGCAAGGCGAATGGGCCCGTCGTTGCTCACAAGCAAAGGCCGGTTGGGCAAGAGGAAGAAAAAAGAGAGACCCCAGGCACAGTCATTGAACTACTTTGATTTATGTGTTATAATTTTACTATGTATATTTTTTCTTATTTCAAAAAATTAAAAAAACAAAAAACGGGACTTGCCCGGCTCGAGCGGGTACAGACAAGACCCCATGCACGGCCCAAAAAACGGGTAATTTTTTCTAAAGGTCCGACCCGAGTCCGGGGATTTCCAAGTCTAATCATATATCATCAAGTATGATTGGTAGCCAAATTGTATTTTCTTCTTGTCATACCCGTTGATGGGCTTGGGTAGTGTATCTCCCCGGTTGAGTATCGCTTCGTCTTAAGTATTGTTTGATGATTCAACTTTATCTGGTTAATGGGACTTGTCCTATGCCTAACTATCAAGAGGGTTTATATTTTTATGGGGAGCATGCTGTTCTTTGTAAAGAGTTTCATGGCTTCAAATATAGGCATGATCTGGTTTATGATGCATTATGTGACGTGCTTAGGATAGTGGGAGTTTCAGGTAAGAAGGAGGTGTATATGAACTTCTTAACAGATCCACATGAGGGAAGATCTACGTTGAGGTGCGGACGTCTTAGTGTTTGGATGGGTGGGTAGGAAACATGCTTGTATTGGTGTAACAAGGGTTTTCTCACTAGTTAGTCTAGGCAACGGGCCTTTTGTGGTGGGTAAGGTAGCACTTAATGCAACATCTGTTAAGGTAGCTAAACATGAGAGGACTTGTACCAAAAAGCAACATGTGTTTCTTCCGTTCGCTTTTGATACTTTTGGTTTTCCTGCACCCGATGTTGTTGAGATTCTCAAGAGGGTGAAGCGGGTCTTACACGGTAACGTTATGTCTCCTACGTTGTCAATATAGGAGAATCGGTTTCACAATTCAGAAAGGGTTTGTTGCCCGTCTCCCCTCTAGCACGATGTAAATAATTATAGATCAGAATGGAAGAAATTTTATTATGTATGACATTTATTGGCAAAAATCTATTTATATACATAGATAGATATAAATATGATATTCATTGTTGTCAATTCAATTAATGCAACAACTTATTTTCATATGTTATATAGATATTGAAGATATATGTAATTGCACAAAAAAATGTTGTTATATAGTAAATATAGATTATTGCAAAAAAATGTAGTTCTTAAGGTTTGAACCTGTGACATGTTGGTTGTTTGGATGATCTCCTACCATTAAGCTACATGTAATTTTTATGGTTATTTTTTAGGGAGGTGATAGACGTACCTGTGTTTTTCTTTACTTATCACCACAACTACGCACTTTACGTGTGTAGTTGAAGTTATAACATTTTTTTTTACTACTACTACGCACTCCATATGCGTAGAAACCAAGATTTTTAATTTATCGTTGTTTATTGTATAAGTATGATTGTAATCACAATTATGAGAGCGTTTATTGGACAAAAATTTAATATATATATATATATATATATATATATATATATATATATATATATATATATATATATATATATATATATATATATATATATATATATATATATATATATATATATATATATATATATATATGGGGTCCTTGTGGAGAGGAGTGAAGAGAGTTGTGAGGCACAAGATCAAAATAAATTGTTGGACAGGATTAAAAGAAACATGAACCAACACGATACTACATGGGGGTTATAATGTAATGTTGTTCATTTTTTTTCAATATGTTGTTCAGTTTTTTGTCCATATGTAGTTCATTTTTGAAAAGGTTGTAGTAGACAACGACCAATACGTAAAACTTAATGGTGAAGATGTAGTACCGCCGTGATTGCATTTTTAAACAAAAATTAACTTTCATCAGTTCATTTTTTACTAGTATTGACTGAGTTCATTTTTCATACGCTTTATGTTCAATTTAAATACCCAATACGTTCATTTTTAATATATGTATCAAACTATTATGGAATTCAATTTTATAAATATAGATTTGGTTCTAGCGGTAAGAGCATGGTCGTTTAGTCTATACAAAATCAACGGTGAAGATGTAGTACCCAATGGTGAAGATGGAGTATCCAACTTGACATCACTTATTAAATAATTTAATGCACATATAATCAATGGTGAATATGCACTACCCAATGGTGAAACTGTAATATCCAACATCACTTAATATGTTTTAGTTCAAAATTCAGTTTTAACTAGTTCATTTTTTAGGTGCATTGAATTCGTTTTTCATACCCACTATGCTCATTTTTAACACAAGTTATATTCATTTTCATATGATCTAAATTGTTAATAGAAAAAACGATAAATAAAATACAATATTGGTTTCACGCATTAGATCATGATCATGTGTCTCATAAAGAACATATGGTGAAGATGAAATACCCAATGGAGAAGATGTAGTATCTTACCTCAGTAAATCCGTAGAGTAGTTTAATAATCTGTTTTGACTAGTTCATCTTTTAGCTACATTAAGTTCATTTTTCACACAAACTATGTTCCTTTTTATACAAAATATGCTCAATATTTATACAGACAACATAACACATGAACATTCATCTTAAACGATGAACGATAAACAAAATATTACTTTCTTGATGGTTAGATATCACTATATTTTAATCACATTTATCAACACACATCTTGCACTAGTAATCAATGAACAACTCGTATAAAAATGTAATATGTGGTATTTTAGACTGAAAAACTATAAGACATTTTGTCGAACACGTATGATGCACAAGTTATGTATTAAAAAAAGGAGTCGATCTCTTCCCAATTTGTCATTGAAGAATCATATACAATGAATCAACGACATATATTTGATTTTACTAATCGTATTTTAAATAATTAAAACGAATAAAATGATTACATAGTTTGAAATATAATTGTTCTCACACTTTGCTTCTTTGATGGGTAGACGGGAAAGAACTAGAAAACAATAATGAGTTGAAGATGGTTGAAAATCTCATGTGAATATTGATATTGATGTATTCTAGATTCATATTCTAGATTCAATTATAGCATAAGTTGAACAAACGAAGCGTTTTGCTAAAGGGATAGAAGAAAAGAATAAAACATGTATTTTGGGATGTGTTTTGTGGAGTAATCACAAACCTTATATATATATATATATATATATATATATATATATATATATATATATATATATATATAAAGAGAGAGAGAGAGTTAGGATCATGTAGGAACCTCTCTTAGAGTAGGGAATAGGGACTTATAATAGCCGTTGGATTAATATAGATGAACATCCAAGATTTATAATTGTCTATGGTAATAATTAATGAGAATATTATATTGCCTCTAATAGAATTATGATAAAAATATTTTAACGACCAAAATTTCTCTATAAAATATAATAACGACCAAATTATGGTAATACATTATTTGCATATTGGGTCGTTATTATATTTTATAGAGAAAATTTGGTGGTTAAAATGTCTTTTTTCATATTTTAACTACCAAAATAAATTTTAACGACCAATCCTATCAAATTTAACGATCAAATTTCTTAACGATCAATTGCTTCAACGTTTATTTTTGGGATAACCCAAAAATAAGAAATCTGTTTTCCTAATTTGTATTTTATTTAATGAATGAAAAATGAAAAATGAAAAATGAACAATCATGTGATTCTCACCTTGGAAGCTTATTATGCACCTTCCATCATAAACGTACAAATTTTAATCAAACGGATCTTAGGAGTTCCTATTCCCTACTCTAAGGGTTGTTCCTACCGGATCCTGACCCTATATATATATATATATATATACACAGAGAGAGAGAGAGAGTAAAAAGTATGAATGGTTAATATGAACCTTGTTTTATTAAATTGATGTGTTATTACCTTCCTTTTAAAAGATTGTATACAACATATTTGTGCTAATAATATGACGCTCAATTAATGTAGTTAGAGATGTAGTAATTTCAATACTAGTGTTGAACGTGTTGCGCATCCAATATTGACACCAATTACTCAATATGCACAACACGTTCAATATTGTAAAGTATTGATGTCAGTACTGAATACTAGTGTTTAATGTATTGTCCATATTACAATATTGACGTCAATTACTCAGTATACATACATACATACATACATGCATACATGCATGCATATATACATACATACATTCATACATGCATGCATGCATGCATGCATACATGGATGCATGCATACATGGATGCATGGATGCATGCATCCATCCCTCCATACATACATACATACAAAAATACATACATACATACATACATGCATATTTATATACATATATATACCGGAACATCCCTTAGAGTAGGGAGTAGGGAGTATTTACAGCCGTTAGATAATACAAGGAACGTTTGTAATTGAAGGACGACAATAAGCTATTAAAAGGGTGTTTTATTGGATTGTTCATAGATTATTAATAAACCTATAATAGATTTGTCTTTATGAAGATTATATGTTATTTTTTGGCTGAATAATCTTTACATCAGAATAAATTAATGGTTGATGATTATGTTCACAAGTTTAAAATTATAGGTTATTAAAATTGTATATAGGTAGTTAATTTACTAATGTTGAAATTTTAGGTCGTTAAAATATGTATTTTAAATTTATAGGTTGTTAAAATACCTAGTTTAAGATTTTAGATCATTAAATTGTATAGGTTATAATTATAGGTGATTAATTTATTATGTTAAAATTATAGGTCGTTAAAATGCGTATTTTAAATTTATATGTTGTTAAATGTCAAGGTTATAATTATAGGTGGTTATATTATAGGTCGTGAAAATACCTAGTTTAAAAGTAAAGGTCGTTAAATTGTATATGTTATAATTATAGTTGATTAATTTATTAGTTAAAATTATAGGTCGTTAAAATGCGTATTTTAAATTTATGGGTTGTTAAATGTCAAGGTTATTATTATAAGTGGTTAAATTACAATGTTAAAATTATAGGTCGTTAAAATACCTAGTTTAAAATCATAGGTCGTTAAATTGTATAGGTTATAATTATAGGTGATTAATTTATTATGTTAAAGTTATAGGTCGTTAAAATACGTATTTTAAAATTATATGTCGTTAAATTTCTAGGTTATAATTATAGGTAGTTAAGTTACTATGTTAAAAATATATGTCGTTAAAATACATAGTTTAAAATTATAGGTCGTTAAATGTCTACGTTATAATTATAGGTGGTTAAATTTCTTTGTTAAATTTATAGGTCGTTAAAATACCTAGTATAAAATTATATGTCGTTAAATGTCTAAGTTATAATTATATATGGTTAAATTACTATCTTAAAACTATAGGTCGTTAAAATACCTAGTTTAAAATTATATGTCGTTAAATGTCTAGTTTATAATTATAGGTGGTTAAATTTTACGTACATACATATGCATGCATAGATGTACATGTAACACCCCGAATCCGTAGGACTCGAGGTGCTACTGGGCTAGGATCTCACAATGGATCTTGACCCTAGCCAGACAACAAGTTCATTGGATCTTACAACAAGGCACAGATAGATTAAAACAAAACATAAACTGATATATATATAAATATCAAAAGGTAATACAAAAGAACCGCTGAGTACAACATAAACATGTATCTATACATACAAAAACCCCATAACCCACGATAACGACCCCAGTGTACGGAGCCTGTAACACCCGGAATTTTATTAATTTTATTCCGGACTTAGAACACCTTGTAGTTATCCCGTAATCCCGAGATGCCGAGAGCCGGGATTTATTCCTAAGAAAATCCCGAGCTGACTCGTCGTTTTTCCTCTTTTTCCGCATTCCGACCCTTCGTTCCGGGTTAAAAATGCCAAGGGGTCATTTCCAACCCCTCGGCCCGTGTGATGGACAAGAGGTTAGCTGACCCCTTGATCCCCACACCTACTTTGCAGCCTTGTCCCCCTCTCTCCTCCCTTTGCTCACATTTCACGTTAGTTTTCCCTTTCACTCTTCCACACTCATCTCTTCTCCTCTCTTTTGCC